>QEPC01010402.1:744779-775832 GCA_003113815.1 Sphenodon punctatus
CCTGTGCTTGGGGTTTATACGTTATTCATTTTAAGCTTGAAGTGCATTTTAGACTACTGTGTTTTCTTCCATCTTCTGATGTTCACCCTGGGAACTCCTTGCTGCTGGGTTGTGCCCTGGCTCCGCCTACCTTTGTCCTGGTTCCGCCTACCTTTGTCCTGGTTCCGCCCACCGGCTCGCCGGCCTTACTGCCCCTCCAAACTAAAAAGCCACCAGCCGCCCCTGCATCTGCCTGTTTATTTGGACTTTGCTTGAAACTGGTCCTTCGGACCCTGCTCTGGAACTGGTTCTGTGCTGTTGGTTGAAGGGTGTACTGTGAAGGAGATTGCTGGTTGGTGCTTGAGAGGCATTTATTGAAGCATTGCCTACACCTGTGGTCCTCCTCCTCTATCAGGTATATTAGAAGCCCTGGGAGCCTGGAGGTGTCAACCTCTGGGTGTTGGCAGTTAGTGTGCTGACCGCCACCAATTCTGATCCCTGTGCATCATTAAGCCCTGCTGCTTTCTCTATGGACTCTACCTCTGTGGGAAGGTGGGGGGTTAAGAAACCTTCCAAGCCAGAACAAGGAAATCCTTCCTTTCAGAGGAGCCCACCCCCAGGGATGTCTAACTCGGTTTCCCACTTTTGCAGTCACTATCCAACATCTTTCATCCTGAAAAATTACTTGTTTGATCCCAGTCCATGCTGACTGATTATTTTGTATACAAACCATCCCTAAAACAAGCCTACGACGAGGGACATAATCTCAACTCGTCTATCCCCTCCATCAGTTTCCTCCTTTACTGATATCAAGGAACAGGAATTTATGTGTCATTGCACAACCCAACAGCTCCCCTAAGCTACACATGCCTAGCAGTGCAGGTTCAGATAAATGTCTCTGGTAATTCCCCTCTATCTTTTCTCCCCCACTCCCATGTTTGGCATAAACTTAATATATTTAGCAAAGGGAAGGAAAGGTATGATAGATATAGCCAGAACCGGATTCTTTAAACTCTTCTAGAAATGTATGGATTACTTTAGGCAAGCTACCAAGCCTGTCTGGTTCCTCCACTAATACCAAAATTTCTCCTCCTAATCCTTTTGTATCACCTTTTCAAATTTGACCAGATAATACAAACACAAAGGGACACCTGCATTGACCATCATTTTTTCTAAAACCAAGTTTAAATCTGCCAAATTCCTATCCTTGGAGAAAATAATTGACACCTTGGGGAAAACAACCTGAGATTAGCACCTGATTCTGTTGGATTTATGAGACCTTTGCTACCTAGACATGCGGCCTGGAGGTGGGAGATAAACTTTTGGCAGTGGCAATTGGCCACTTCAGTATGGCAGCTCAGGCATGATCCACACCATACAGGAATTTATTCAGTGGAAAATACTTTAACCAGAGCCATTTTATTCACCAATCCAAAAGAGCATATGCGCAACTTCCACCTACCACCATGTTATACGGCATTAGCTTCTCCTGGCAATGAAGTCTGTAGGTCCCCCCACCATCTCAAAGAAAAATCTCATAGTTCTTCTAAAGAGAAAAGGCTGGGAAATCCTCCTTTTTCTTCTCCTAGCTTTTGGCCCCAATCTCCCAATGATATCCCTGTCCCTTCCATCTCCTCACCAGACTGTCTGCTCGCTGAGAACCTACATCAGACTTTGGTTGCAAAGTCTCCTCAGTTACCTTCCTTTTTCTCTGGGGCTTCCAAGGCCAATTTAAGAACAGTACAGGTTCAGATAAATCTAAGTACTCCTCCTACAGTTCTCTGCTCCCCCAGTCCACCTTTGTTTCCCAAGAGTGTTGATATAAATCACCCCCTCCCACTAGAGGCAGTATCTAACTCAAAATGCACATGACTATCATCTTACCATACATCTCTGAGGCTTCTTTCCTGGAACAATAGTGGGTTAAAATCTAAACTTGTTGACCCAGATTTCATTTCTTTCCTTTGTTCTTATGATATTATGACTTGGGTGCTGCTGTTTTAACGGCAGAGTTTGGGGTTATGGAAGCTCAGTTTTGTCCTGTTTATTTGGATCAATTTCAATCGGTATCTTCCACCGATGCAGAGGATTTGCTTGGGGTAATGCGGGCAACCGGTTGTGAATTAGATCCTTGCCCATCCTGGCTGGTACCATTGCTGACCAGGGTTGTCACCCTTCAGGAGGTGAGGACATTCTTAAATGCAGTTGTCCAGCTTTTGCTTAAGAAGCCATCTTTGGATGCTGACTCCCTGACCAGCTATTGCCTTGTCTCTAACCTTTCCTAAAAAGGGAATTGAAGGTTGTTGAACTGGTGGTTGCCCACCAGCTCCAGGTTCATCTTGACACTATCAGGTTCTGGACCGATTTCATTTAGGCTTTTGTCCTGGGTATGGCACGGATTCTGCACTTGTGGCCTTGGTCGATGATCTCCACCTGTAGATCAATAAGGGGAACTGTACCCTGTTGATTCCGTTAGATCTTTCAGTGGCCTTCTTTGATACAGTTGATCATGTGGTGCTGTTGTCGACATGTCTGCAGGATCTGGCGGGGAGTTGGGGGAGGTTGCAGGACTGCTCTTGAGTGGTTCTGTTCATTCCTGTCAGGGAGGTCTCAGTGGGTGATGATGGGCAATTGCTCATCATCCCCGTATGTCCTCCCTTGTGAGGTCCCAAAGGGTTCTGTCTTGTCTCCCCTCTTGTTCAACGTGCATATGAGGCCACTGGGCGAGTTCATTCAGTGATTTGGAGTGAAGTGTCATTTCATGGAATATCAAATATGCTGGTGATACCCAGCTCTACCTCTCTCTTTCATCCAACCCAGGTACTGCAGTCTCAGTGCTTACCCGATGCCTGGCAGCTGTTGAGGACAGGATGAGGATGAGCCTTATTGAGGCTAAATCCTGACAAGACTGAAGTGATTAGGTTGCCTAGCCCTGTGACTTGGGGGGAATTGGGACTCCTATTATTGATGGGGTCTAGCCCCCTTTAGTCACTCAGGTCTGTAGCTTTGGAGTGCTTCTGGACCCTGTGCTGTCGCTGAATTTTCAGGTTTCGGCAGTGGCCAGGAGGTGAGGAGGCTGCAGCCTTTTCTTTCCGATTCGGATTTGGCCACTGTCATCCATGCTTTCATCACCTCAAGACTAGATTACTGCAATGCACTCAACTTGGTGCTGCCCTGATGACTGTTTGGAAGCTGCAGCTGGTACAGAATGAGGCAGCCCAGCTCCTTTTGGGGCTGGGTCACTGGGAGCACATTACACTGGTGCTCCATAGTCTGCACTGGCTTTCTGCGCACAATTCAAGGTGCTGTTTTTGACCTTTAAAGCCCTAAACAACCTGGGCCCCATATATCTAAAAGACCACCTGTTCTACCATGCTCCCCTGCAGTCAGCCGGGGCGGTCTCCTGGTGGTTCCACTTGTGACTCTAGTCTGTACAATGGGGGCCTGCAGGAGGGTGTTCTCGGCTGCTGTGGAACTTCTTCCCCACGTAGGTCCATTTGAGTCTGAGCCTTGGGCGTTTTTTGGAAGTGATGCAAAACTTTTCTTTTTAGTAAAGCATTTGGCGGGTGGGGATGGGGGTTAGGTGGGAGGTGTTGGTGTGTTTTGTTTTTCTTTTCCAAATTGTATTTCAATGATTTAACTGTGTTTTATATTGTGAACGTTACGCTCCTTGTCTCTCCCTCTGTTCCCCTTCCTTCATCCCCCACCCTGTCTCTCAGATTGTAAACCCTAGGGCAGGGACCGTGTCTATTCAATTACTTTATAAAGCGCCAGGTACATTGCTGGCGCTATATAAATGCTTGCTAATAATAATAATAATCTTTGTACTCTGCCGTGAGCCTTCAGGGGAGGGTGGGGTTAAAATGCTAATGAATAAATAAATATTTATGACTGAATGAATAAATAAATAAAGCCAGGAAACCTGGCTTGCTCCAAATGATGTTATCTCATTGCCTAGCTTCACTGCTTTTTCTATACCAAGGGGGAAAACATCAAGATTTGTCCAACACGGAGGGAGCTTAATAACTTTTGTTGCCTAATCTCTTCTCACTCCCTCTCAAATATATTTTCAGCCTCCTAATTCTAACTTCTTAATTTGCTCATTTAAGACAAGTAGGGGAAACTTTTTATTTCTTTATATATTGCCCCTCATACTTCTTACTAACACCAGAGCGAGTTCCCACCAGGAACACCACAAGGATTTTTGCCACCCTAGGCTGCCTTGGCTTCCACTGCCTTTCCCGCCTTCGATCCTGCTAGAAACATATTGGCAGCAGGAGTGACTGCACATATTGCTGCCCCTTCAACTTGATACCCTAGCCAGCCACCTGCATTGCCTCTATGGTAGCACTAGCCCTTGTTCCCACACCCAGAAAATAAAGGAAAAAATGGGATGGGAAGACTGCTTTAATTGTCACTATTAATATTCTAGCCTCAGGTCCACTTCAAAATTTAAAAAACAAATTGCTGATTATAGGGGGCAGACATCAGATGAAAAATTGCATAATAGATGTATTCAGTGTTATCTCCTCTCCTCACATCTCACAAACCTTGTCTGTCCTCTTGGTATGATAGAGTTGCATTCACAGAAATTTCCCTGCCTCTGGTAAATTTTAAGAACTACACTGAGGGACCCAGTCATGCGTGAGTGTTCTCGTGTGAGAAAAGCAGAATGGCGCATTCCTACGTGCCCTAATTCCTGAGAGAATAGAGCTGTGATTGCCCTCATGGAAGTCCCCCCCCCCCCCCGTAACACGTGAAAGCACCCGACAACGCCTGTTTGCGCACTGGGAAAAGCAGCAGGGGTGTGGACACCTGAATGTGCACTGGAGAGAACAGTGCAGAAATGGGTGGAGCAGGATACTAGTATACAATGGAAAGAGCAGCAGAGGGGCAGGACAACACCCAAGTGTGCACTAGAAAGAGCAGAGCCTGGGTGAGCAGGAGACTTTCATTTGCAGTGGGGAGAGCAGCGTGGAGGGTGTGGGACAAGAGGACACCTGTGTGCACACTGGGAAATACAAGCACAAGGAGGTGGGGCAGGACACCTGTGTGTACAGAGAAGGAGTGCTGCATGGCAGGACACCTGTATGTACACTGGGAAATGCAGAGAACATTGTGTTCACACTAGGAATCAATGGGGAGGGGGGCAGGACTGCATGCGCAGTGGCGAGATCAGCATTGGGGGCGGGGGGACTGCTGTTCATCAAACCCTCGCTTCTCCATGCCACCTTTTCACTTCCTTCCTCTCACAATGCTCACATGAAATCAACACGCTCTTTTCGCATTCTCCCCCATCTATGTTGAATTATGATCACTATTGCCAAGCGGCTCCATCACCGTTACTCCTTGTACCTACCTAGGACTAGATCCAAACCTGCTGCTTCTATTGTACAGCACTCATTTATGGCATCTACAAATTTTACCACTGTATCACACCTTGAAGTGTCATTCACCCAGTCAATGTTAGGGTAACTCAAGTCACCCATTATCATCATGCTAACGATGGGTATTTTCAGACGTTACAAGATCACAGTGAACCACGGTGAATACCCACCTGTGGTCACTGTGCCTCGAACGTCTGTTTGGCAGCCACCAGATGTTCACCACGGTCAATACCCACACGGGGTCATTTTCAACCATGCTTCCCGGGCTAGCTGTGGGAATGTCCCGGGAAGCGTGGTGAAAGTGATCCCCGGCGGGGACCAAAAAAAAATCACGTCTGGTCAGCCACCACGGCCCGGGATCACCGGCGGGATCCTGGGCCGTGGCGAATTCAGCCAGACGCTGCGGCTGCATTGGCCCCGCCGCCCGCCCGTCTCCCCAGAGGACGGGGAGTGTGGAGGGGGCAGGGCCACGCGGCCGCACGTTGCACCACCACCCCTCCCCGATTCCCCACCAGGATCCCCCGGCACGTCTGATACGGCGTGATGGGGTCATCCCGGCGGGGGATGATTTGGTTGTTTTCGGTACGGGGCCAAGCAGCCCCGTAACGTCTGAAAACACCCAATATCAGCCTCTCTCTTTTAGCATTTCATAATTAGTCTCACCATCCCAGTTAGGCTGTCAATAGCACAGTCCTAACTCTGTATACTTCCCTGTTGAACACAGAATTTCTGTCCGTAGATTACAGCATAGTTTGCTGCTTTTAAAATTTTAATCCTGGTTCACGCAATTCTGCCAGAGATTTGCATTGCTCTCATGATTCTGTATGTTCTCTGAAAGCTCCATCTGCTGTAAGCGCAGTAGTTTTAACTTTCTTTTATTTTTACAAAAGTTGTTTTCCAGCCCCCAAAGGCAGCAGAGAAACACAAGGTCACTTTAAACAGAATAGAGAAAGTGACCAGAAACACATCCTTTAGTGTTGCATGTAAACATGGCAATGTTTTTCTGCACCCTGATAAAACACTTGATAAATGTTAGTTTGCTGCCCAGAAGTGTCACAGGTGGAAGAAGTGGGTTTTCTCTCATTCCGTGTCTCTCATTCTGTCCAAGTACATGTTAGCGTTTGCCATTACTTCTGGCGAATGATCGTAGAGTTCAACACAGAGCTGCTTTGATTTGTCTTGCAATTTTCTGAAAAACTAAAGCCACCTCAGCCTCCTCCACCTTGCATCAGTAGTTTAAAACCCACTTCTCATCAAATGACATAAGCCCCCCCCTTTAGCATAATGTGACAAGTCCCCCCAACCCCTAGTAACCAGAAGTCCCACCTTGCTCAAGTGGAAGTGTTAGTGAAGGTGTGGCCATGCTTGTGTGTTGTCATGTGACTCCTTATACCCCTTGCGTGAAATTGAGTTACAAATAAACAGCGCATAGCATAACCAAGCATACTGACTACATGTAATACAGTCTCCAAACAAATACTGTTGCAAAATAACTTTAAGCTTCCTTTCCCTGTCCTCAGACGACCAGCTAACAGTCATGGGCTACTGTCCTCAGGCATCAAAAACGCAACCCTCACCATCTTCATACATTTTTTTCTCTGAGAGAGTGCTTTAGAATTCCATAAACACAAGCCCTTACAACAGTCTTCCCAATAGCCCTCATGGTGCTTTTTCTTTTCTTAGCTGGCACATTGTCTGTATCATTCAACTCTAGGTCAAGATATCTCTGCAGGATATGTGGCTCTCTGTTGTCATCTTTTCTATCTGGGCAGAAGCAGGCAGGGCCTTCTGGTTTGTTGTCACCCTCTCCACCAGCAGCTGGAGAACTCTCAAACGATTCCTGGAACAAAATTTAAAGACCACTATGCATCACAGCTTTTTAAAATACTCCTTTGTGACAGCCATTCCCACATAGATTTTCCTTTTACCCTCACCCTGAAAAAAGTTCTTTTATTTTACCTGTGACTCTTGATCCAACTCTGCTGCATTGATGGGAGAAACTCCATCTTCAGGCCCCTCCAGCCATTTTGGGGCCTCCTCAGAGACCTTCATCTCCAAACAGATTTCCTCATCATGTACAGGAGTGGTAAAAAGAACCTTCGCCAGTGGGCTGTGCTTGTCCTTTGAACTTGAAGTGTAGCGTTTTCTGAATAAGCACCTTACCACAAGCTTGTGGACTAGAAAGCTCCAAAGGCTTCACAGGGGTAGCGTCACCAAGGGAAGCCATTTTGTTTTTTGCGTGTAAGCTGTAGCGAAGGCCTCTCTGATCAGCGCAGTGTTCAGAAACGTATATCTCGCCTTACAAAATGGTCCCTCTTTTATATATAATTGTTGAATGGATATGGTGCTGACGCTGCGCCTAACGGGAACCCCAACAGAAAGCCCATAGGGTCCAAAGGTCTTCCTAATTGGTCAGGGGTGGTGGGCTGAGTTGTTTGAGGAGTCGCACGACCCCCTTCTACCAGTTCTGCCTACTCACAAACCGCCATCCTATTGGCCTAGATCTCCGCAACAGCGGGGCCCAGGATGATGTATCCTTCACCCATTGGTTCAGTTCATTCCCCTGAGTTGTGTGAGGCCTCACATGACCCACTTCTACCAATCTCACCTACACACAAGCCACCACCCCACTGGCCCCCTTGTCTCCATAATAGGAGGGGTTCGAGCTCTGAAACCCAGCCCAATTGGTCTAGCCCCCTCTCCTGAGTTCAATGCTCACACAAGGGGTCAAATGACAGCATACAAGCATGGTCACCTCCTTGCAAACACTTCCACTCAAGGAAGGCACGACTTCTGATTACCAGGGGGTGAGACACCTGTCATATTATGCAAAAGGGGCAGTGTTTAAGTGATTTGATGAGACGTGGGTCCTACTTATTGGTACATCTTTTCTTACTGTTTTCTCTTGTTCTTGTGTGTTTTATGGTGACGTAAGCCACCGTGAGCTGCGTGGCAGGAGGGGCAGGGTATAAATTTGTATATAAATAACTCATTCTGCATGACTGTGTCCCTGTATGCACTCATTTACAGCTTCCCACTCCCCGTAATTTCACCCTGGCCCCTGTCAATGTACTTGTTTATCTTTATGTGGAACCAGGAAATCCCTTTGTGACGATGTATGGAGCCATTTCACAGAACCTTAGGATTTAAAAGTGACAGCTTGCATAGAGAAGGAAATCCCTTTGTGAGAATGTATGGAGTCATCTTGAAGAACCTTGGGATTTAAAAATGACAACACTGTATAGCGAAGGGAGGGAGCAGTGCATCATGGGATATCATGGGGAAACCGGCGGGCTACACATCACTGCTGACATCCAGTGTTTAAATAAGCACCAGTAGATGTAATTGCGTAATAATACAACACAGCAAAACCAGGGATATATGCATGCCTAAAATATGGTGTCCGCATACATCCAGACACTCATTTCTGTTCTGTCCATTTCTGTTACCCTTTGAATCTGAGAGCAGCATGTGCCCTTTCATCCCAAATGGGGGTGGGTAGAAAATACACCAGCCTAGGATATGCCCACTCCACATTTTTACTTCCTTGCTTGCTGTGTAACTATGAAAATATGCAGCAATCTCCCTTTCCCAACCATTAACTTAGGAATTACCCATAAATAAGCCCAACCTTTCCAGTGGGTAAAATACTGGGGAGAACACCACTCACGTAAGAAAGCTGGCACCTTACCCACAAAGGGCAGCAATGGATATACACAGTTGTCTCAGGTTGAGAAATAGAGAATTTATTCTTCAGGAAGGGAGAATAACTTAGATACAGGCTCCACAACAGCTGGCCAAGGAGAGTTTTTCCACTACTAGGAGCCACGGAAGAAACCTCAGTGTATTCCCAGCCCCATGCCTCTGTGCTCACAGCGAGCAAGTGGGCACATGGCATATTTCAAACCCCTCTGCCCTGAAAGATACCGATAAGGGTTAGATGGTGAGGGCTGTCATCAGCTTTTGTGCTAGCCCACTCCAGGACCCCTTCCAGAAACACCCCAGTCAGTCAGCTTCCTCGTGTCCCCACACCCCCTAATTAGGAAGTGGGCTAGCAGATTGTTTCCACTCAGACTGTAACATGCACCCGCTGGGCTCCCTTCCCCAACTGCCACAAGGCAGTTCGTTGGAGAACAGCAGGCTTTCCTCCATGGGAAAGCATAGAGCAGATTGGCCTCTAATAGCAAGAGTCACAAAACAGTGGGCATCATCTTGACAGGTACCTGCCTTTGCTGCTTATCCAGAGGAGCCCAAGCTCAGCTGTCTATAGTAATGTCTTTCCTGTTTGTTGCCAGAGAGGCATCTCAGCCACCATAAGGGGTGGAGGATGGGAGTACACTAGACAAAAGAGCAAGAGAAGTGGTAGAAAGATGGAGGTGACATGCAGCCAGGGCAGGGACTGGTAGTCCCTGGGTCACGTGCATGCTGAACAGGCATGCATGGGGCTAACAAGCTTCAGAGCTGGCCATCTGATCTCACCCTCTGCTAACAAAGACTGAGAAAGCCATCTGGCTATTGCTACCTTGACTCCAGAAGAACGGGATTGTCTTCCTTTGATGGCTCAAAAGTGAGGCATAATCTGCCAGCTCCCCGAACAGGCAGTTTTACAGTTAATTACCAGGAGGATCTACTGAAAGCACACTGGTGTAAAGCAGGGGGAAGTGTGGGGCTGGAATAAGTCCCTATCCACCAGACATATTTGGATGGTGTGAACACCAAGGAGGGGAGAAACACAAACTCAGAACAGCCCCTATGTTCCAGGAAAACCAACCAAGCTAACCTCTTCTATATGGCTGATAACTCAGGGGAACAAAACTTTGTCTCCCCCAGGGGCAGATCCTGCCCGGACTAGGTGGGGGTAAGCAACAGACCAAGCTGTGAACTCAAGGGGCAAGGAGTTCTTGCCTCACCTCTCTGCTCTGCTGCTTTTGGGCTACCCAGAGACTGCACTGGCACAGTGGACAAGACCAAGATGCAAGTGGAAGGAGAAGGAGAACTGGCAACTTGAGGGCTGGGAGCAGGTCCAGCCCAAGGACAGCAGGGAAGTGGTCAGTCTGGTTTCTCCAGGCTGACTCTCTCCCTGACCCAGGGACCATTGGGCTCGGAGAGCAGGCTAGCTATGGTCCTGGACATCACATGTCAGTCGTACCAGATAGAGGATCACGAATCAAGAGTGAGGTGGCCATGCTCAGATTAGTCCCAATCCTGGGCTGCTGTGCAGACTGGGCAGTGTCTGCATCAGGGACAGACAACAAGAAGTGGGAGGGAGCAGCCAACGCACTCTCTCCCCTACAGGTACCAGTGTTAGTTCTCCCAACTGGAAGCTCAAGTCCCTTCCTGCAGCCCAGGGCCCCAAAATAGCTAGGTCTAGGGCAACCAGGGTCTCAACCCCCTCAGTTCTTCTTGCCACCAGAGCTCCTGCTGCTGTTGCTGAACAGGCTGACTTTGCTGGCAGAGGCCATTGAGACAGTGGGAGACTCCAGCTTCACCTTGTCCAGGAGAGTCTTCTTAATGGCAGCTGGGGATACCTTTTCCTGATCAGCTAGTTGCTGCAGTTCCCTGTTGGGAAAGGAAGTAGAGAGCCTGTTAGGAGCAGTGGCTGTGGAGTGGAATGCTCCGCAGTGCTCCATGAGCTCACCTTGTCCGGATGCAGGAGGCCTCCACAGCATTGATGAGCAGTGAGCGGAAGCCCCCACTCTCCAAGAAGTGTAGGGCATGGATGGTGGCACCTCCTGGTGAGCAAACATTGTCCTTCAGCTGCCCAGGATGCTGCTCAGATTCCAACAGCATCTTGGCAGCTCCCTGCAGCATGACCAAGCAAGAGTTGAAAGTTAGAAACTGAAGCAGGAGATTTCACTGCAGCCAAATATCCCTACCTCCAGTAGCAACATAATGCACTGGCACCCTTTCTTGCAGCCACTGGCAGGCCTTAAGGAATTCCTTTAAGAGCTGCACAAATCCAAAGACTCCCAGCCACCCCCAAAGCCATGGCCCATCAAATTTCACTGACAGGAGAGCAAGCTAGCAGCTGCAAATACACGGATTTTTAACACAAAGATGCTGTCATTGCTGGTTTGGGGTTAGGATTTAATCTAGATTTTAGCAGGAGACTTCAGAAAGGGCAGCGATTGCCTGAATTAGGTGTGGAAGAGGAGAAACTGACCAACAAGGCCTGGGCTCCCAGACGAACAGCAAGTCTGCGAGGAAGGCCCATTTTTACCCCTCCATCTGCCAAAGCGTCCAAGGCTGTGAATGCCTGAAAGACAGTAGTGAAATGAATCAAGTCTGGAGATTTGCCTGTGCCTCAGGGCCGGGACACTCTCCAGCAAACTGAAGAGAGCCCATGGTCATATCAGCCATTCACTGGGACTGCTTAAAAATGTTCCTTGTTCAACACAACATCACCTCTGCAAAGTTGTCCACTGGGTGACCTCAGAGTCAAATCCTCATACTCCCTAGCACAAGTTTGCCAGCCCAGCCCCCCTGCCCATTCCTTCCACAGCTTCTTAGCTGGGATCATCAATAGAGGCTCCAGCAATTAGCACTACAAGGGATGTGCTGGCAGAGCCCACAAGGCAACAAACAGAGCCCCAAGACCTTCACTGTTGGCTTGAACAGATTTAAACTGGCTGCCCAGGACTTATCAGCTCTGCATTCCAGTATGCCTCCATGGGATTAGAACACTTTAGTGAGAACAATGGCCTGACCCACTCAGAACATGGCAACATGTTCTAAGCCTCTAGACTCCCTACTTCCTTGCACAACCCAAGATAATGGCACTTACGTAGGCTGGGCCGCTGCCACTGAGCCCTGTCACAGCATCTATCAGGTCCTCCTCCACCTCTGTGCAGAAGCCCACACTGGCCATCAACTGCTCCAGAAGCTTCCCATCCTCCACCTCGGCATGGGTCCCTGTGGCATAGACAGTGGCCCCTTCCCGCACGATCACAGGTGTGTTGGTCATGCACCGAATTACTTTTGGTGCAGGGCAGAAGGCAGATAGTTTCTTGACATGGAGAAGAGTCAAGGGAGAGACAAATAAGCTGATTCAGCCTGTGTTCTACATCCCAATTGGATTCCCCTTCCAAGGATCTCTGTAACAGAGATAACCCAGCAAAGAAATACTTTTGCAGGAAGGTTGGCCAGGTCCTTTTCTGCGCATGGGGACAAGGCAGGTGTGCCAGGTACCAATGAGCAGCAGAGCCTATCAGCACTCAGCACCATCATCCAGAGCCCCTACTTCTTTCCTCTGGGTTCAATATTGGTGAGGTGGAAGAGGTGAGAGCAGAGAACCCACAGGAGAATTGCATCATCACTGAGTGGATACAAGGATCCTAGTGAGACAGACTGAGTCCGTACTGCCCCACTGGCATGGAAGTGACAAAACCCAGCTGGTACAAGGAGGATTTCCCTAAGCTAAAGGCTAACAAAAGCAGCCGTATACAAAGGTGCCGGTACGTTGGCTTATCCAGACTTCCAAAAAGGGACCATTGAGGCTGGGCTGCACGGTAGAAGCAGCTTTAAATTATAATCTGGTAACCCTGGGCTCTAAAGGCATGCAAGTGGCTTCAAGCATCTACTGCTCTTCCCCAGAATCAGGATCAGTCTCATGGGCAGGGACCTGTAGTCTCTGTTTCCGCATTGACAGCAAATGGGGAAGACACAGTGGACAAGAGTTTCAGCTCATTTGGAAGTAGAAATGATGAGGGCCCAAAGTGAAATCAGTGGGGAAAGCCAGCCAGTTCCATAGGCCAGCAACCCCTGCAGTCATGGCAGAACTCTTGGGCTGTAGTGCTTCAACAGCAAGTGGCTTCCAAACCTGCCAAGAACCTATCCCAGCATCCCTCTGACCTGGTGCTAGTCAAGGGTGTGCAGCCCCTTACCTTCTCAATAGAGCTGATGGTGACACCAGCAGCACACGAGACCACAATGTGCCGATTCTCTATATCCAAGCCAATCTCATCAAGGATGAAAGGGATTATGGAAGGTTTCACAGCCAGGAACAAGACATCGCTGTTTTTAAAAGTCTCCTTGTTGCTTAAAGTGAAGTTCACACCCATTTTCTGAAATAATGTTAAGATCTAAATATCAGCTGGACCCCATTTCTGGAGCTTCTCTCCCTCTCCCTACCCACTCATTCCCAAAAGTCCACCAAGCTCAGGCAGCAACAAGGGCCTTGAGGCAACAAGGACATTACAATGGACACCTGCTGTGGTCATGAACCAGTGTGCTCTATTTGGGCATCTAGCCATGTGTCTCCTCAATGCATGCATGAATCTGAGCTATACAACACAGCCTCAGACTTCCAGGCACACAATCCTCCAGGGACAGTTGTTTGGCACAACACCACAATAATGACAAATGATTCAGCTAATACTCAATGTGGTGTCAGCATGGTTGACGTAGACTTAGCCGTTTAGAATAGCTGCAAGCTACACACTGCTGTTTTGGGAATGCAGAAGCTGACTGAACACTGCCTTTGGGGAGGCAGAGCCCAATGAGGCCCCTCCATGTTGTCAAAGCCTCTGGGAAGGGGATACAGGGGGAGAAGTCTAAGTCTAATCAGAATCCCATCCATGTAGCCAGAGCCCCTGGGTATTTATTTATTTATTTGTTATATTTATTAGTCGCCTCCTCATGCCTACGGGTACAGGATGAAAAGGAGCCTAGCCCAGTCCAAACCCTCCCTTCAAGCCACTGCTGCTCAGGATGGGGAAAAGGGGGCATCCAGCCAGTCCACTGCATGCAGACACTGCCTCTTGGGATGGGAGAAAGCCCAGAGCAACCCCTCCATGCAGCCACAGCCTCTGCAGAGGAGGGGAAGTAGGATGGGGAAATCCAGCCACTGCCTCTGGGATGGAGTATGGGGAACCCAGCCAGTCCACTCCATGCAGCCACAGCCTCTGGAGAGAAGAGGGAGGGAGAAATTCAGCCAATCCTCTCCATGCAACCACTACCCCTGAGGTGCTTGGGGCGGCAGAGGGGTGGGGTGCAGGGGGACTGATTGTTGTTTTTATTAATGCAGTGAACACAGGTCCCTGCTAATAACCATCCTCAATGGCACTGAATCCACTGAGGTAACTCGGGCAATATAGAAACAAACAAGAGCACCTGGTTTCTGCACTGAAGTGAAACTGCCAGTTTCCCTACACAGTACAGCTAGCCCTTCTCGCCTACACTACTTCCCCAACAGGCCCCACAGCTGGGCCAGTCCAATTTGTTCTGGCAGCACCTGCTCCTCCAAGGATTGGCCCAGTGAATGGATAAACTACAACCTATTGTAACACTGCAATTCATGTTCCAAGATTGCTTTGTTCCTCACTGGGGGTCAAGGTATCTGATCCAATTAGGACTCTGAACAATTACCTCATTTTCCCTCCCTCTCCTTGACCCCTACTGGCCTTTCTGGAAATACAGTTGGTTTGGACAAGCATACATGTGTTTGCTGTCCATCATACCACAGGGGCAACTAAAGGTATAGCCCAGGATACCCAAGTGAGGAGAAGACACCATGAAAGGGGAAACCTCTCAGCCAGTCTCTTGAGTAGCTCAAGACTGCTCTTCGTTCCCACAGCCAGGGAACCCGGCCTCAGAGTACGGCTCATCATTGAGGTTATAGGAACAGGGGAAGAGAAGGGAGGGGGAAGGCAGCAACAGGGTTCAAAGGGTCTCAAGGGGAAACATCAGCGATAGAAGCACCAGGGGGAGCCAACACCAGGGGGTAGCCAGATAAGCAGAGAACCCCCGCCCCTGGGAAGACAGGGGTCGAGCAGAGACACAGGAGCACCAGCCCCGCAAGGAAAGGGGACCAGATATAGCCCCAGGGGAAGAACCCCCAAACAGGGAAACAAGGGGATACACACTTGGGGGAAAGACCCCCAAGCCAGGGTACAGCAGAACACACACTGGGGGAACCCCCCAAACAGGGAGCCCGGGGCGGGCACCCACTCCAGGGAAAGAACCCCACACAGAGATACAGGAGGCCACACACTGAGGGAGGGAAAGAGCCCCAAACAGGGATACAGGGGAACCCATACTTCAGGGGGAAATGACCCTCAAACAGGAATACAGGGGAACCCACACTTGGGGGGAACCCCAAACAAGGATACAAGGGAACCCACACTTGGGGGGAAAAGACCCTCAAACAGGAATACAGGGGCACCCACACTTGGGGGGGAAAGACCCCAAACAAGGATACAGGGGGGAGAGGCTTTTCTAGACACACTGGGTTAAGGGCACACTCACTGATACAGACCACAAGGAGGGATGAGGACTACACCAAGGAGACATCCGAGAGGGACAAAGGGGGAAAAGGACTAGGAACCCACAACCACAGAGACCCAGCCACCCTCAGAGAGTGAGAGAAGGATCCAGCACATAAAGGGACCAAAAGCAAAGGCTCCCAGCATTTTGCAAACAGGGAGACGTCAGAGCAGTTGCTCCCACAGCTTCCTGTAGCCACACCACAGGTTATATATCATCCTGTGGCCAATCAGGAAGCTAGGAGACAAGTCTCAGCTGGGGAAGGGCGTGGCAACAGGGAGGCGGAGGCCTGAGACGTGGCCATTATCACTGTCTAGAGTGGCACTAGCCCCAGAGGCAGCACTCCAGGTCTCCCAGGGCTGGGAGTTTGAGACCCAGTTCTGACAGGTGTTCATCTACAACAGGTCCAGCCCAGGGAGAGACACTCACTGTTTAAAAGCTGATTGCTTTAAAAGACCCCAGAGAGTCCTTGTGTGTGTGACAGACCTATGAGTTATGAAATACATTGTCTCAGCATGGATGTTTTTCGGAGACCATTTGATGAAACCTACATGGTATTTAATATCCAAATGATCTGTATAGTTCATTGATTGTACCATATGAATTACTGATTGTATGAGCCAGAGTGAAAGTTCTGGTGAAAGCTTATGAAATAGCACAGGGAGGTAATTTAAGATAAGCTGAGCCTTAGCCAGATGGAGGTTTCTGTCACCAGGGCCCATCTTAGACTCTGTGGGGCTCAGTGCAAAGATCACACACGGGGCGCTGGTGGGCCTGTCCCCTCCGCAGGGCCCTAAATTGGATCATGTTTGGGTCACTGGGGGCCTCTGCACCCTGCCCTGGTGGAAGCAGAGGCCACTGCAGCCCCCCCCCCCTCAAAGGTAGAGAAAATAGTGGGGCCTGGGGAAGTTGCCCTGTGGTAATGTTGGTCCCGTCTGTCACAATACACATCAAGGAATACCATTACCCCCAAGGTTCTGAGACATTGGACAGGTCTCAGCAAAGTTGCTGGAACAGAAACAAAGGGAAAATGCGACTATTTAAAGGGTGCATAGGCAGCACCTGGGGGTATTCAGCATTCATGGAAGGAGAAGTCTGCAATCAATTCAGCATTCATGAAAGAAGAAGCCTGCAACCATCATGTGAAGGTAGCAGCCAGCTTGTCTGCTTAGCACAGGAGACAGGACCATTTGCTCTTTGGAGATAGACCTGAACTTGGTAAGAAGTTAGAGAGATGTTTCCCTAAGTCAAACCAGCATTGCATATTGTTTCCAATTTAATTCTTTATGCACCTTTTACATTTGCTCTGAACCCATATTATGTCTTGCCTAATCTATTTAATTTTATGCAACTGAGAAACCACTGATATGGGTGACAGAGAATTAACCCCTTACAAGCTGGCGCACTCTAGGGAGAATAGTGCTCAGTGGTGACCAAGTGGGATAACAGAGACATGGCTGGTCCAGTGGTGCTTCAGGGGATAGCCAGATAGAGGGGAAACCCAAATAGTCAAACCATGGTAGGGGAGTGAGCCAGAATCAGTTGCTGCGGGTGCAGCACTGGTAACAGGGGGCTTAAGCGGTAATGCCTCTGGCTAACTGGCTCATTAAGAACTACTAGGGCAGTCTTCTCCTTTTGCCTCGGCAAGAGGAGCACTAGGGAGGTGGTATGTAAGTGGGGTAGCGTAACTGAGGATTGTAAATACAAGCAGCATGCAACTGTGCATTTAGATTTATAGCTAATGTGCTGCTTTGACTGGAGACAAACATGGCTTCTGAAGTAGTCACATTTCAGAAGTCCCACCATTTTGGGATGCCACCCCTACTCTGTCCCACTATGGAGGTGTGGAATTCTGAAGTCTCCAGAATCATGGGGTCAGGATTTGCAGGTCTTTACTGTATTTTCAAACAGTAAATTTCCTCCTAACACATGAATTTTCAGTTTCATCACAACTTTATCAGTGCTGGCCTTGCACATTCATTAGCTGCCAAAGATTCCACTCATGCTAGGACCTTGTATTGGGATAGTGAATTTTACATGGATCTTACAACTTATTAAATCAGTTCCACATAACGGCAGGCTTAAGTACAGATAAGTGTAAGAATATAAGGTCATACATTGTGCCATACTGGGTCAGACCAATGGTCCATCAAGCCCAGCATCCTGTCTCAGACAATGGCCAATCTCTTTCTCTTGGGAGAAATACCCAACAGGTCACAATGGACAATCCATTCCCTGTTGTTCCAGCCCACCCTCCACCCCCAAAACAGTAAGAGGTTACGTTCCCCAAACTTACTTGGCTAATAGCCATTAATGGACCTATCCTCCATTTATCCAGTCCCTTTTTGAAACTAGCTACACTACCTGCCACAACAACTTTCTCTGGCAGCGAAAGTCTAACTTAAAAAATACTTTTTCCAAGTGAAAAAATACTTTGTTGTAAGCCTCCAGTTAATTTCATGGAGTGTCCCCTGGGTCTAGTACTGTTAAGAGAGGGTAAATAACTGCTCCCTATTTAAGTGTTCCACACCACTCATAATTTTATAGGCTTCTATCATATCCCCTCTGTTGTCTCTTTTGCAAACTGAAGTCTCTCCTTATATGGGAATGGTTCCATACTTGATTTTTGTTGCCCTTTTCTAGTTCTACTATGTCTTTTTTGAAGGATGTTTGTCACAGACAGGATTTGGCCAACCCATAGCACGATACTATTTACAAGGCATTACAGAGGTAGGGGGCCCAGGATAGAAAGACCACCAAGGACTTGGTTCTTTACTTATTAAGCAGCAACGAGGGGAAAAAGTGGGAAAGAGGAGAGACGGAGTTACAGCCTCAGGCCAACTCTGTAGCAGTGTACTCTATGACCAGCTGCCATTCAATTGAGCACATTACACCAGTGCTCCAGAGTCTGCACTGGCTGCCAGTAGCTTTCCAGGCACAATTCAGGGTGCTGGTTTTGACCTATAAAGCCCTGAATGGCTTGGGCCCAAAGTATTTGAAAGCCATCTCTTCCCTTATGTTCTGTCACGGCCTCCGAGGTCAGCTGGGAGCTCCTTTTTGCAGGTACCATCTGCCCATGAAGATTTTTACAAGGGCATGCAGAGAGGCATTTTCAGTGGCTGCCCCACAATTATGTAACACTCTCCCCTTGGACACCTGTATAAGCCCAAGCCTGCTCATCTTCCAAAAGAGATCTAAGACCTTTTTATTTAACCAAGTGTTTAGTAGGCAGGGATAGGATTGGATGGGGGGCTAGGGACAAAGTTGGGGGGCTAGGGAAAGTTTTGAGGGGGTTGGGAATTTTTTAGTTTTTATAGGATGTAAGCTGCCCTGAGCCTTAATAGGAAAGATGGGGTAAAAACTGAAATAAATATTCTCATGCAGATCCCACATGCCCCTGAACTATTAGCTCTCTTTGTACATTCATACTCTCAGCCATTTCCAACTGGCTTCTTAGTTCAGGGATGAAAGCCAGGGCATTCTGCTGTTGTCGATAAGCAAAAGCCCACAGCAAAGTTCAGGTGCTCAAAAGATTCAGGCCCTGAAAGGTACAAAGCCAAAGGGCATGACAATGCCCTGCTGCTGCAAACTTGGGGATATCTTTGTGGAATCTGGGTTTGGACCTTGCAAGCCGCAGAACTTACCCTCAGCCCAGCCACTGTTGGGAGATCAGTGTCCGGTGAACTCGCTGTGATCTTATGAGCAGCCAAGATCCCTAAGAAAAGGATAAGACTTTGGTTCCAGTTCAGCAAGTGTCCCACTTCCTATTACGCAGTTACCACCACCCTCCTCATCTTCCACCAAGATAAACACATGCTTCTTGCTCTCTCATTAATAGTCTCTCTAGTCCACTCTGCCTAGCAACTAGCTCAGCCTCACATTTAAAAGATGGAACAGAGATTCAATCTTGACTGAGGGGCTGCTCCCGAATCTACCAGCATCCAAGGATCTCCCACCCTTGGAACAGTGATGCTCTGCAGATCTGTTGAAACAAACAAGCTTTGTTCCATGAGGTCTGCAATATCAATAACTGAAGTTTCTCCAAAGTTCAAAACCTTACTGCACCAACCCTTGAAACCCCCAGCAAGTGTGCAGAAGATAAGGCTGGTTTGCACCCCTCCAGCAGACACTTGTCCCTTGTTACAAAGCAAGCTGCAGTAGAGCAAACGTGTGAGAGATTTGATGGCTATAAAGCAAGAGAGGCTGAAACTGGAATTCCAGCCAGTTTCCACTTTTGACAGAACTGGGTGTTTTGACTGGTCCAATTGGAGTTCCAATTGGACTGATCGGGGGGGTGGGGGTGGGGGTGGAATCCAGTATTTTGTGCATGTGCAAAATGGTTGGTCATTTTGTGCATTCACGAAATGGCCACTGCCCTACACTGAAATAGTGGCCACCATATAGTGGTACGGTAACAGTCATTTTGCACATGAGAAAATAAGTCAATCAGAATTCTGATCAAAAAGTTATTTTGATTGGAATTCCAACTGAAATTCCGACAGTTGTTCCGCAAAATGAAATGGCTGTTTTGAACCAGCCGTAGTTTTCCCAGGAGCAGAGCAGTCCTAAGCAGCAGAGAAATGTGCAGGTGCAGTCAGGGCAAGTTACAAGAAGGCAGATTTCCTCCAAAGCAAATACTTCATGTAGCACAGCCCTAAACAGAGCTGGTAAGAGACAAGCCCAGGGGGAAAGCCTAAAGGAGGCAGGGCCGGTTTGTGCCCCCATACCACAAGTAAATGTGATGGCCAAGACCCAGGTGCCTACCTGCAGCAGTGAAGCCCCTGGCCAGTGAGAAGGCAAGCTGCCCAGCTCCAATGAACCCAACACTCATGGTGTCCACACCTGTAACTTGGTGTGAGGTGGAGAGGGAGGCAATAGGACTCTGTAGGAGGGAAAGGGAGAGTCCCATTGTGATGGATACAGTGCCCATAGGGACAGGTAGGAAGCTTTGGGCCAGGGGGAATCCTGCCCCAATCCTTACCTAACTAAACTCTCCTGCCTCCACCCCTAATCACCACTACCATCCTGCTCCCCCAGTTCTCCCACTATTCCTCTCAAGCTCTCCTGCCCCCCTCCAGCTTTCCAATTTCCTCCTGTCTCCCCAAGTCCTCCTACTCTCCCAGGCCCCTGTTCCTCCTTTCCTAAGCCCCCTAACCCTTCACTTCTACATTAGGCTATCCTATTCTCCCTGGCCAGTCCCTGTCCCTACCCCTTCCCGTGCCTCTGCTATCACTCCTCCTTATCCTTTACTCTCCCCCTCCCAAACTCTCCTGTCTCCAATGAGAGACCACCCTAATCCCCTCCCCTCATTTCATTGTTGATTTAGTCCCCTCCATGTGCGAGGCCCAGGGCAATCCTCCCTCCCCCGCCCCAAGGATCTTCTTCTTCCCCTGCTATCCCTCACACTCATGTCTCCCTCCCCTAGACGTTTCATATTTTCCCTATCAATGCTCCGTATTGCCTCCCCCCTACGAGATTTTTTTCCCCCATGTCCCCCACTCTGCTTTGGCGGGCTCTTCCGTTTCCCTCACTACCCTTGGGCTCTCCTGCTCCCTCTCCCGGTCCCGTTTCATCCACCCACCATGGGACACCGTCTCCCCGGTCATCATGGGTACAAGTGATTGTTTCTCTGTACCCTAGCTGTCTATAGACTCCCTTGTGCTCCCCCCCCACCCCCTATTTCACCCAGACTTTCCTGTCCCCGA
The DNA here is from genome assembly GCA_003113815.1 of Sphenodon punctatus. Taxonomy (NCBI): domain Eukaryota; kingdom Metazoa; phylum Chordata; class Lepidosauria; order Sphenodontia; family Sphenodontidae; genus Sphenodon; species Sphenodon punctatus. Next base: position 766,114 of record QEPC01010402.1, read on the forward strand.
GTTCCCCACCGCCACAACCCACACCACCGCCAGCACAACCACACGGAATCTGCACCTGACACTATCCACGCGGCCCGTTCAACACAAAAGAAGATAAAGTAGATACTTGCGACGCGAAAAAAACAGTAAAATATAGCCTCAGCCAATCCGCCTGCAGAAAGGCAGGGCCTCAAAGGAATTTTGACCAATCATATTGTGCGTTAAGGAATCCGTTTCCGCATTAATCGCTAATTGGGGCAACTTTTGTTTGGAATTGCATCATTCGCCACCTCTACGGTGATTGAAGAGGATCAAAACTCGTCAGCTAACCCCGTGGGGAACAGAAGGTTGCTACTTTGTAAACTAAGTTCTTCGAGATGGTATCGTACATTATCACAACTGGGTTGTGTACACGCACCCTTCACTCCTCGGCACAATACACAGCTCATTAGACATTCAAATTATACCAGCCTCCCACTATATAAGACACATCCTCACCTCAGTTTGACATTTCCTTCCAACCCCAATTACTTGTAATTTCAAGTGGGGCTGGATGGGTGGGTGTTGTAATAATATATAAAGCCATCTCGAAGAACCTTGTTTACAAGGTAGCTACCTTCTGTTCTTCTTCGACTGGCTTTGTACATTATCACAACTGGGATAAATTTAAGAAGATGGGAGGAATTTTCAATCAAGATAATAGACTCCTAAACTAAAATATCTCTCTTTTTAAAAAATTAACAATATTGAGTCTGTAAACTCAAGCAATCTAACAGAAAGAAGTGAGAACAGAGATGGCAGTGAACATAAATGTACATTACAAATAGGCACCCATATACAATTTATTGTATCCTTTTTTATAAACAGAACAAGGGGTAATCATTTTCCCAGTGTTTCCAAAATAGTCTGACCTAGTCTCCTGTCCATTTCTGTGTTCAGATGCACTGCATAGTGCTTCGTGAAAGTATGCACAGACTTCCAAGTAGCAGCTTTGCAAATATTTATGGGGGAAGGCTGCACTTGAGGCCCTGACTGTCCTGGTAGAATATGCAGTGATGGAATCAGGAGCTTTGAGATGAGATAGTTCATAACACAATGAAATCAGTTTTATTAACAACTTAGACACTTTCTGGGAGGATATTTTGTGATCCTGGTGTGATTTGGAAAAAGAAACAAATAAGTGGTTTGTTTTTCTGATACTTTTTGATCTTTCTAAATATAACAAAATTATTCTCCTGACATCTAGTTTGTGAAGTCTGCATTCTGCTTCTGAGTTGTGAGGAGAAGGTGACAATGCAGGCAGAGTGATCTTTTTATCGAAATGGTATTTTGAGCTAACCTTTGGCAGGAAAGAAGCTAACCTTTGGCAGGAAGAAGGATGTGTATAAATCTCCACCCTATCTGGAAATATTTGTAGATAGGGGCTGTAATCATTATGGCTTCAATTTAATTTACTCCCCTAAGAGAGGAGATCGCCACTAAGAAAACTGTCTTAAAGGTTAAATGGAAAAGAACAATAGACTCTTCAGGTTCAAAAGGTTCCTTTGTTAGAGAATCTAACCAAATTCGGGTTCCATTGAGATACTGACTGTTAATGCTGAGGGAAAGAGTTGCTAAGACCCTTAAAAAAATTGGTTAGGGGGTTAGTAAATAAAGTCTCAGAATTGGGTATGGACATATTCCTAGAGATCGCTGAAAGGTGCACTCTGATGGAAGAATGGGCTAGGCCCTGCTTAGCTAAATTCAACAAATATTTCAGCACAATGTTAAATGTACATTGGTCAGTATGAATAGATTTGTCCCTAATGCAGCCATTTGGAGTGGTAGGACTTTTGTGCAGAGAGTTTGATGTCATTATCCAGAATTGCTCTACTATCTGGATCAGTGGTCATTAGTATACATTTCAATAATATCAATAATAAGATTTATGTACTTAGCCGAAGACCATCGTAAAGTACATTAAAAAGCATAGAAGTGCACAAAAACACAAACAAATAACCACCAAACAGGCAGGAAAAGTTATAAAAATATAATAATACCGTCCAAAATCCATACCCCTTTGTATACTGAGCTGATCATTTAACTCAATCTATTCTAACCCCCTGGCACCAGTCCACAGGTCCTACTCATTCAGTAGGGCCTGCTTGGTTTTGAATACATAAAAAAGAAACCTGGCCACATTAACTGAGGTATTAGGGTCCAAATCCCGTAGGAGTAATAACTCCAACTGCGATGGGAGCAAGCTTACTACTGAAGTGATCGGCTCAATATAAAGCTCTCTCCTGTAAGCATATGCACGACAGTCCAAAAGAATATGTGCCACCATCTCCTGGGGTGCTTGTTGCCCTATACTTTTGCAATATTGGCATATCCTCTCGATCTGAGGTATTCCCCTTTATCTCCCCTCAGTGAAAGCTGAAGGAAAGACGTTGAATCTAGTTAGAGTTAATGCAACCCTGGTTTCCCCTATCCTGAGATTAGACAAGTAAGTAGCCCCCTCAGCAGGAATCAATAAATTTGTATACAGGTGGGCAACCCTTTGTGAGCCTATGTGCTCCTGTATGTATTGAGCTTCCTGATCTTTTATCCTATGTTTAATCTCAGCCCAGGAATAGAGAAAAGGCTTGGACAATATGTAGGAGGGGGGAAATCCCATGGTATGAAGAATTTCAACAACCTTGGCTGGCCACTTACCAACAGCTGTGGGAATAATCTGCCGAGCTAGTGAGTCTGAATCAATTAAATTAAGTCTCAGCCAAAATTTCAGAATGGCTAACTTGACCCAAACTGCTATATGGCACCTCTAATCTCAACAAGATTGCGGGCATACATTTTGGAGCATGGAGAACTGCTCGTAACATTCTGTTCTGGTCAACTTCTAACTCGTTGACCAGAGCTATGCTCCACACTTGGGCTCCGTATAGGAGCTGGGGAATTAATTTGGCTTTCAGGAGCTTTAAAGCCGGCCTGAACAGCTTGCCTCCTTTAGCCCAATAGAAACTGGTAATATCCTGGTTATCTTTGCTGCTGACCTGGCAGCCTTGAAATGCGACCGCCAGGAGGGGGATGCAGAGACTATTACCCCCAGATACTTGTAATGCCTAACTTGTTCGATCAGATGCAACTCTATCACCCATCTGTACTGGGCCTGACTTCTGCTTATCACCAGTACCTTGGTTTTCATATAATTAATCGTTAGCAATTCTGTCCTGCAATAAGAGCAGAAGGCCTCTATTGCCTTTCTCAGCCCTATCTAGTACGAGCTACAAGAGCCGTATCGTCGGCATATAATAGGGCCGAGAATGTCTGGGCCCCAAGCTCTATGGAGTGAAAAACAGGGTCCGCGAATATTACCTTCATATCATTTAAACAAATTCAGAAAAGCACAGGTGCCAGAATACAACCCTGTCTGACACCCCTACCCACTGCAATAGACTGTGTCAGGCTTCCTTGCCTGTCTATTCTGACTTGAGTATACATTTAACATTATTCTCCCTGCTTGCAAGTTCAGCTTTTGCAATTCTGGGTGGGAAATGGAACCTTGCTCCATGGTGAGCAGGTTTGGTAACAGGGGTAAAGAGATGCTCTCTAAAGTGATCTCCTTCAGGTCCCCATACCAAGGTTGTCTCGGCCAATCTGGGGGCTATTCATATGACATTCACCCCCTCCTTGAACAACTTTTCCACCACCCTGGCTAGTAGGGGGATTGAGGGGAAAGCATACCCCAACTCCTGACTCCAATCCCTGCACAGGGCATCCAGGGATCTCAGGTCATGGTCCGCTCTTGTGCAATACCTAGCACATTTGTTGTTGGAAGCCGAGACAAAGAGACCCACTGATGGGGTGCCCCAGCGAACTGTCAGTACAGAATATACTTGAGGGCAGAGCTCCCATTCATGGTGCTCTTCCCTCATCCTGCTGAGTATAGCTGCCCTCATATTCTCTGTCCCCGCTACATGGACAGCAAGCAAATGAACTCTGTGTTTTAGGGCCAGTAAGCACAGCTGCTCCGATTTTGTGCCCCCCTGTTTGTTTATATAATAAACTGCTGTTAGATTGTCTGACACAATCTGGACTACATCCCCTTGTAGATGTTGTTGAAAGGCTTTTAGAGACTTTAGAATAGTTATGGTCTCTAAGCAGTTGATGTGTGAGAGACTCTGTGTCTTTGTCCGCTATCCGGTGATTGACAGTCCTGAGAGGCGTGCTCCCCAGCCCGTCAGCGAGGCATCTGTCATTAGAAAATGGGTTGGGTTAGGACTTTTGAATGGCATACCTGCTAAGACAAAGTTCCTCCTACACCATATGCTTAAAGACTTAAGAACCTGCGCAGTGATTCCTAACCTCTTACCAGAGTCATCCAAGACAGGATGGAAGTGTTTTAAATACCAAGCCTGCAGGGGTCTCATGCAGAAATGAGCATAAGCAGTGGTGCCAGGGTAAGATGCCATAAGGCCTAAAAGTCTTTGATAGAGTGTAACTCTCTGCAACCTGTGCCTCCTATTATTAGGGGTTTTATGCTGAGATAGCGGTCCTTATGTGCAAAAAACTTGCCTACTGTCTTAAAATTGCGGGTTCTTTTGGATCAGTACAGTGATGACTCAGACAGATGGGTGCCAAACAAAGCTGTTTTATTAAATATTAAGATAAAGCATAAAGAAAAAAACAATAACCCCAATTAATACAGAAAGTAAAAGAGACTTCTCACACATCCCTTTATGCACGCCAGGGAACTTCAACCATGGCTGCTAGATGATCCCCAGGTGGGCCCAAGGTTCTGCCACTCCCCCTTAGCACGTCTGCGAAGTGGCCAGCAGTGAAGTTCCAAGCTGGGTCCCCGGCTGCTCTGTCTTATACTATTCCAACTTCATAAACCCCATTATGCAATCACTGCACATGTGCTAACAATTAACTATCACAGCTGTGTTTTTCCTTAGCCTGAGTCATTCTCAGCTTCCAATTAAGAAACCTTCTCTTACTATCAGGCTCATCCGCTGATAAGGGCTTCCCAAACATTTCAGTTCTAACTGGCCTTGGCATCCTGCAAAACAGTTACCATGAGATACAGAAAAAGTTGCCAAAGAAGCGTGCATAGGACACATGTCAGACAAGATGGATTCTACAGCATTCGCAGGCCGAATAAAAAATATGAGTATCCGCTACCTGGCTCCGTCAGCGTACAATGATCTTCCGCAAACTTTCACTACACCTACATTGGAATTAATAATTGCCCCAATGCATGTAATTGTGTTGGCAGGGGTGAGGTTTGATTTCTCCATATTCACCAGGAGGCCTAGAGATTCACACAAGTGTAAAGTTAGTTGCACATCTTTTTGTACATCATACATTGTACTTCTAATTAATAGCCAGTCATCTAAGTAGGCATATATCTTAACTCCATTATTTCTTAAATTGACAATGACTGAGGCAATCACCTTAGTAAGGACTCTGGGTGCAGAGGATAACCCAAATCGTAATGAGCTATACTGAAAGTGTATACCATTAAATACAAATCAAAAAAACTTTTAGTGCTAGGATATAACCTGACATGGAAATAGGCATATTTCAAATCTATAGAGGCATAGCATTGGACTTCTCCAACTTCTCCAGTAGTTCATCTGTGTCCTTGACAAACAGACTGGTCTGATTGAAGGGCATGTTCTCAGTTTTAGCCCTATGCTGCCAGTCCAGTTCAGTTTTGTTCCCCGCAGCCAGGCATACCTGCGGGCCACTATGGCATTGGCTATGGCACGAGCGGCACCCTCGGTGTGTTGAGCATTGTAGAGTTGGAACTTTCCAGTTAACTTGCCCTTAGTGACAAGCTTTGTGGCCTCTCTTTGCTTGTCCTTGGGGAAGTACTGGAATAAATTATTTGCATTTTCCCACAGTAGATGTTGATACGAGACCATCTCCACTGTGTAATTTGCTGTTCGCATCACCATGGTCGATGATGCGAAAGATTTTCGCCCAAAGAGATCTATGCGATGTCCCTCCCTATCAGCTGGAGAGGTGTCTTGTGTAGCCCTGTTATACTTCTCTGAAGAAGCTGCTACAATCATGGAATTTGGAGTGGGGACCACTGTCTGAAATAAATTGATCCCTCCAATGGCAGGAATAAATAGAAAAAGCTATTAGTATTAGACACTGATGGGACAGCTGCCGGTGCTTTCCATAGGGTCTCTGCCTCAGCATTGTGTCTGGGCAGTTTGGGGAAAGCAAGCTTACTCTGAGTTGGCATGTCTATAATTTAATAAGCAGGATCAGATTCCTGTTGTGCTTTAGGCATTGTTTTACATTTTAGGGTTTCAGAGAGTCTCTACAGGAGATTTTGGAATTGCTTGTGTCATTCTGAGGAGCCAGATGTAGATGTGCCTGCCACTTCATCAGAAGTTGGAGGGGATAAAGAGTCAGTATCTGCACTAGCAGGCAATGAATCTGCAACTGTATTCTTGATAACGTTGGAGTGTGTTGGTTTCATTTCAAGTGCAGCATCCATAGAGTGATCCTCTGTCACCTCTTTTTCTGCTTGCTCTAGTAACGGATGCTGGAGGTGAATCTGGTGCTGGTGCAGTGGGAGAAAGACCATACTGGCAATTGGTTTGTCCGCAAAAGTGCCTGTCTCCATATTCTTTTCCTTAGGGCAGCCCTATGTGTCTGTCTCTGGACCCTGAGCCTGTGCTGTCAGGGAAGTTCTTCTTTGATTGACTCCTCCCATTCTCACAAATGGGTTGCGCTTGCGCACCCTTCTCTTACCGGCATATACCAAGCTCACTAGTTTGAAAAACCACGTGACAGTCTCGAGCCCCCACAGTATATAAGGTACCTTCCCGCCCAAACCCATCAGTTCCTTCCAACCGCTTTCGCTGCTTACTGACTTATGCCTAGCTCGCTATTTTTTCTTTCTCAAATATGTCTACGGTTAAACACAGCTTCAAGCAGTGCTTCTCATGAGGGCGGAAAATGACAATAAAAGACCTGCATGGGCAATGACTTGTGCCTCAGGACGGCACATGATCCGAAAGACTGCCTGGAATGCCTCTGCCTCAAGCCGAAAACTCTGAGGGAAAGGTCGCTTCGTTTACCAGCCCTCCTGAAGGAGCTTGAGAGTAAACAAAAAAGTAAGAGCAGTCCCAGGCAGCATACACCGACCGCATCCCCTTCTGTGCCTAGCTTAGGGGCAGAGGAAACCGTTTCTGCAGCTCCCACGATTTTGGAACACTCCACTCAGGAGTCCAATATCCCTGGACCTTCCAGGTCTCGTGGGTCCCGTTCTCCATCTCCCCAAAAGCAGAGGCTTCCTGAAGGAGTTGAGCCTGCCATGTTGGAAACCCGCTCTTATTCCCCCAGCTCCTCAGACGATGAGGCCCTTTTTGAGACAGGGATTTTTTCCCCTCCCGTCTCGCCTATTTCTCCAGTCACTATCGCCTCTCCACTCTACAATGCAGAAGAGGACTCTGACCTGCGTTTTACAGACTCCCCGTACCAACCTCCAAAGTTACAGTGGGTTGCAGCCCCCCCTGTGGAGCGTACTACCAGGAAGCTTGAGTTACCTGACAGGAAGTCCAAGGACTCTAGTGTCCCATAGAAATTCTTTAAAGAACAAGGGGAATCACATCAACAGCAAAATCAATTAATAGTCTCCTGCCTCCAGCAATTGCCTCTACCACGAGGTCAAAACCTATTACCAACGTCAATGCCTCTGAGGTATCTCAAAGTCCTTACTGCCTCACAGACCTGATGTCTCAGCAGAAATAGTCATCCTCTAGACAGCAGGGCTCTACGATGTTGACATTTCAATCTACGAAGTCGATGGATCCTACAAAATCGACCCATCACTCGATGTTGAAAGGTCACAATATGATGTCCAGGCAACGTACTTCAACGTCGTCGGAACAGGCCATGACGTTCAAAGACCGCTCATCGTCTTTTACCACAGAGGACAAGGAAAAGTTCCTTAAAAGACAGCTAAAACTACAGAGGCGTGCCACCCTAAGGGGGAAAATGAAAAAACAACTCATGCAGTCACCGCTGATGACTGATACTCTACCTCAGGAACATGATGTCATATTACCTACCCCGACCTTCCCGGAGCATGTGGAACCTGAGACACCAGTTCATGTTCCCTTCAAGGGTCAGGAGAGCCAAGAATTGAAATCTCTGTCTCCACCCCCCTCTGATGATGTCCAGGGCACAGCATCATCTATTTTGTCACAGGAGCACAAAGACTTTCAGGGGCTTCTGAGGAGATTTTCTGACGTCCTGAAAATAGACACTGTTCCGATTTCAGCACAAGAGTCCGACCCAGCTTACAGAAGCGTGGAGAGGCCACCCCAGGCTAAGCTTTCTCTTCCGCTCTTTAAAAAACACACTCAGGAGGCAGAGAAGTTGTGGAGCAACTTGGCTTCAATTCAACCAGTATGTTCCACAAGCAGCTCATTCTACCTATTTCCACCAGAACAGGGCTCAATTTTCTTCAAACACCCGCTCCCAAATTCCCTGATAGTCTCCACCTTGGTGGAAAAATATCAACAGAATTCGCAGGATACGTCGCCTGCTGACAGGAACAGTAGGAGAATAGACATCTTTGGATGTTGAGCGTTCGCTGCCAGTACCATGGTGATGTGTGCTGTCAATTACGCTGCTGGTATGGCTTCATATCAGCATCATTTGTGGAAGGAGATGCAACAACTAATCCCTCACCTCCCCAAGGATAAACAGAAAACAGCGCAGCATATCTGTACTGAGGGCTCCACCACAGCTCATTTTCAGCTCCAGGCGGCAAGACACTCATCTGAGACTGCAGTGAGAGGCATGGCGAACGCTATAGTTACTCGATGTTTTGCATGGTTTAGGGGCACCAAACTGGAATACCACCACAGAGCACGGATCGAGAACCTGCCATTTGACCAGTCGGGACTATTTGCAAAAGTGACTGACGAGGTTCTGGAAAAAATCCAAAAGTCTAGGGCTACTGCAATCAAAATGAAGATCTCCCAAAGGGAGCAGGGCCCTAACTTTTTCCACTTCCACCAGTATACACCGCAACAATCCTATGCCTGACCACCTTCGCAATATTCGGCACAGTATCAGCATTATCATAAAAGGTATTACTCCTCATCTTTCCCATATCAGGGCAAGGAAAGGCCACAATACCAGCCTTTCAAGCCTAGGCCGTATGCCAGACAGCCTTTCCCTCAACAATCCAGCAGAGGGCGGCGCTGACATCTACTGTCACTCCCAGCGCAATTGCGTCCTGCTCCATGGGTGGGTGGGTGGGGAGCCTTTCAATTTGCTTTATTTAACTCCCTCCCCTGTTGGGAGTGGATCATATCCGATGTCTGGGTATTAAGCATCATTAAGGTGGGGTACATTTCTCCTCCTTGCCACCTCCTGTTAAACCTGTCATATTCTCCCCCAGTAGTCTGTTGTGTTGAATAAAGAAATTGTTCAAATGTATATCAAAGGTGTTCTCGAACTGGTACCCTGCACCCACATACGATCAGGTCTTTATTCCAACAACTTTGTAGTTGATAAGAAAGGAGGAGGTCATAGACCTATCTTGGATTTGCGTTTCCTGAATCTGTTCATTAGGTACTATTATTATTATTATTATTATTATTATTAATAACAAACATTTATATAGCGCCAGCAGTGTACCTGGCACTTTACAAAGTAATAAAATAGACATGGTCCCTGCCCCTAGGGCTTACAATCTGAGAGACAGGAGCTGGGGGAGAGAC
>QEPC01010402.1:775932-793241 GCA_003113815.1 Sphenodon punctatus
GGCCGCCAGATGTTCGCCACGGTCAATACCCACATGGGGTCAATTTGAACCACGCTTCCCGGGCTAGCCGGGGGAATGTCCCGGGAAGCGTGGTCAAAGAGATCCCCAGCGGGGACCAACAAAAAGTAATGTCTGGCCGGGCGCCACGGCCCGGAATCACCGGCGGGATCCCGGGCCATGGGGAATCCGGCCCGACGCGGCGGCGACATTGGCCCCGCCGCCCGCCCGTCTCCCCAGAGGGCAGGCGGCGGGAGCGTGGAGGGGCGGGGCCGTGCGGCCGCACATTGCGCCGCATGGCCCCACCCCCTCCTAGATTCCCCGCCGGGATCCCCCCAGCACGTCTGTTGCGGCGTGACGGGGTCACCCTGGCGGGGAATGAATGGGTTGATTTCGGTACGGGGCCAACGGGCCCCATAACGTCTGAAATCACCCAGGGTCAGTGGTACTCTGTAATTGATTTAAAAGATGCTTACTTCCACATTAGACTACATACCTCCTCTAGACGATTCTTTCGCTTCACCCACGACAACAGGTACTTCCAGTATTGTTTGTTGTCATTTGGTCTTTCCTCTGCCCCTAGGGTTACAAAAGTTATGGCCCCTGTCATAGCTTACCTTCGAAAACAGGGCATTGCCATATTTCCCTACCTCGATGATTGGTTACTGGTGGCTAATTCACTAGACGCCTTGAAGGATAATTTACACTTCACCTTAGATCTGTTTATGAGGTTGGGGATAACTATAAACATGCAGAAGTCCTGCCTACTCAGCGTATCGACTATATTGGGGCTATAATTGACTCCACCACAGCAAGGGTTTTTGCCCCAGAGGACAATTTCTCGAAATTTCCAATTTGGTAAGAACCCTTACTATCCATAGACTTCAGAGAGTTAGAACATATCAGAGACTTCTAGGTCTCATGGCATCCACTACGGCCACCACACCTTTTGCCAGGTTGTTTATGAGACCTCTACGACTATGGTTTTTAAGGTTATTTAATCCTCTCGTGGATCCTCCCACTAAGAAACTCAGGATTACAAGGGAAGTTGTAGACTCTCTATGTATTTGGTGTAGCAAAGAATTTGTATTGGCAGGGATCTCATTTATGCGACTTAACCCTACTCATTTTTTGACAACATATGCATCAATGACACGATGGGGGGGCTCACCTTCATGACCTCTCTGTTACAGGGAGATGGAACAAAAATCAACGTCAGTGCCATATCAACATTTTAGAGACCATAACTATTTTAAAGTCTCTAAAGGCATTTCAACATGTTCTACAGGGCAGGGTCATCAGGATAGCCTGTGACAGTAACACGGCAGTCTGGTATGTGAACAAGCAGGGAGGAACAAAGTCGGAGGAACTTTGTCGAATAGCCCAGACTATTTGGCACTTTGCCCTGAAACACAACATGACCCTACAGGCAGTTCATGTGGCAGGATCAGAGAACTCGAGGGTGGATGTGCTCAGCCGCTTACAAGAAGAACATCATGAGTGGGAGTTATCTCCCTCAGTATACCAGAGCCTAATATTGATATGGGGGTACCCAATGTAGATCTCTTTGCCACGGGACAAAACACCAAGTGCACGACTTATTGTACAAGGGCAGCCCACAACCCTCCCTCATTGGGGGATGCCTTTTCCATAAACTGGACCACACAATTGGGATATGCCTTTCCCCCAATTCCACTCATGTCCAGGGTTTTAGAGAAAATTCTAACAGAAGGGGCGAATCTGATTCTAATCTCCCCAAGTTGGCCAATGTCAAATTTGGTTACATGACCTCCTGAGCCTGGCCTTAGCATCCCTTCCCCTGCCCCATATTCCCAACCTGTTGTCCTTACAGGAAGAGAAGATTCTCCATCCAGAGGTAAAGAGATTGAACCTCTATGCATGGAGAATCCCCTCCTCCCCACTTCTGAGTCTGCAGCACATGAACTAAATCTGGTGCTCCCAAAGTGATCTGAAGCCATCAACAAAAAAATCATATGATTCTAAACAGAAGAGATTCTCCTTTTGGTTAGATCAGAAATCCATTTCATTTGACCAATTGAATATAACTGTAATCCTCCAATATTTGTTGAACCTAGCTGAGAAGGGCCTTGCTCACTTCTCTTTAAGAGTACACCTCCCAGCTATAGCAAGACATGTGGCCCTCCCTAATTCCCAACCCCCTTTTAGTCATCCCCTAATAAAAAAATTCCTTAGGGGACTTATTAATTTATTTCCTCCACACAAGCACCCTATGTCACAGTGGGTTTTAAAAAAATAAAACCCGTTTATTGTTTTTGCCAAAGGCACAGTGGGATCTCACCTTGATACTAGATCAGCTTACAAAGCACCCCTTTGAACCAGCAGATCAATGTGATTTGCTGCACTGGACCTTAAAGACGACCTTTTTAGTGGTCAACACTTCCCTTAGGCGGGTAAGTGAACTTGCAGCTATTTCCATTAAGGAACCCTATTTGTTAGTCTTCCCAGACAGGATAAAAGTATCCATCCATCCCTCCTTTGTTCCCAAAACGATATCCCCGTTTAATTTAACCCAGAAGATTATCCTCCCAGTCTTCTTCCCTCTGCCACACGAATCAGAGATTTTAGCTCGATTTCATACATTGGATGTGAAAAGAGCGGTGCTTATCTATTTAGATAAGACCCAACATTGCAGGCTGTCTGATAATTTGTTCCTTTCCCCTTCCCTTCCCAGGTTCATAAGAGCATAAGTACCACCATACTGGGTCAGACCAAGGGTCCATTGAGCCCAGCATCCTGTCTCCGACAGTAGCCAGTCACGGGGGCCTGGGAGAAGTACCCAATAGGTCACCATGCTATCCATTCTCCGTGGGTCATCCCCAGGATCCCGACAGTAAAGGGTTTTGTTCCCCAATCCTATCTGACTAATAGCTGCTAATCGAACTATCTTCATCAAGGAAGTAGGCCTTTTGTATTTTAGGCAGCATAGAACTTATAAGAACTTGCTGCGAGTTAAGAAATTTAACTTTCATAAGGATATGTGGTGGGCCCTCCAGGACACAGTGTTAACTAAAAATTCTGGGAAATTCTGAATAGCGCCCATTTTGGTGGGAACTTACGCAGGGAGGAACCTAGTTGAGATGAAGGGTGTGAGGGGCTGCCGGAGACAGAACTGGTGGACTTCCGTTTTTGATCATGTCAGGTGGTTGGGTTTTTCTGCTGAGTTTCATAAAAACATAAAAACAGCCATACTGGGTCAGACCAATGGTCCATCGAGCCTAGCATCCTGCCTCCAACAGTGACCAGTCATGAGGGCCTGGAAGAAGCACCTAACAGGTCATTATGCTATCCATTCCCTGTGGATCATTCCCAGGCTCCTGACAATAAAGGGTTTTGTTCCCCAATCCTATCTTCCAGAAACTTGTCCAAACCTCTTTTAAACTCAGCTATACTTCTGGCCTTGACCACCTCCCCTGGCATTAAATTCCACAACCTAATTGTACGCTGAGTGAAAAAATACTTTCTTTTGTCTGTTTTTACTCTGCCACCTGTGAGTTTCATGGCGTGTCCCCTAGTTTTAGTACTAGTTGAGAGGGTAAATAACCGTTCCCTGTTTACAAGCTCCACACCACTCATGATTTTATATACCTCTATCTTTTCTCCTCTCTTTTCCAAGCTGAAGAGCCCCAACCTATCAAGCTTCTCCTCATACGGGTGCTGTTCCATACCCTGGACCATTTTTGTTGCCCTTCTCTGTACCTTTTCTAGATTAGGGCAAAAGGTTAGGGCAAAAGGTTTCTTCACAAACCATTTCTAAATGGTTGGTCCATGTGATTTCATTCGCATATGAGCAGGAGGGATTCCACCCCCACCTTATTTAAAAGCTCATTCAATTAAAGATCTAGGTGCCTCTACAGCAGCATTTTGCAACATCTCTCCTCAAGAGATCTGCAGGGTCGTGACCTGGAGTTCCCCGCATACTTTTATTAAGCATTATGCTCTGCATCTCTCCACTGAATCGGACAGTGCTCCGGGAGTGTCTATACTAAGTTCTGTTTTTAAGGTTTAGAAGCATTGTTACCAAATATATTTGAATATAATGGATTTTGTTAGCAGCTTCATACAATAAACTGACACTTTTTGCTTTGAGAGATATATATATATATGGCTTTTATTATGTAAAGAAAATTTCCCCACCGCCTTGTTCTAGGCTTGGTACTCTCCCATTTGTGAGAATGGGAGGAGCCACTCGAAGAAGAACAGAAGGTTGCTACCTTGTAAACAAGGTTCTGGGAGATGGCTCCAAACATTCTCACAAATACCCACCCTTCCAACCCACATGGAATTTTCTTCCTACACACTTAGGGTTGGAAGGAACTGTTGGGTTTGGGTGGGCACTGGGAAGGTACCTTATATACTGTGTGGGATCAAAACTGTCATGTGGTTTTTCAAACTAGTGAGCTTGGTATATGCCGGTAAGAGAAGGGCACGCAAGCGCAACCCATTTGTGAGAATGTTTGGAGCCATCATGAAGAACCTTGTTTACAAAGTAGCAACCTTCTGATCATGTCAGGACTGATCTTGCTGCTGATGTCAGCAGGGAGGGGTGACTTGAGCAACCCTCAAGGGTGAAGCAGTTGCCTGTAGAGTCTCTGTCTGCAGGGGATTCCCTGTCACTAGACATTGTCAGTAGACATTCCCGACATTGAAGCTGCCAGGGGAGGAGCCGACATTGCTGGTAGTGATGTTGGGGGAGGTGCCGATGTTGAGGCTGTCGAAGTGGAAAGAGGAGTCGAGGCTGAAGGTGCTGCAGGAGCAGCTGACACTGAGATTGTTGGTGACATTGAGCCCTCAGGTGTGGTGGGAAAAGCCGACATTGAGACTGCCCCTTATTTTTTTAACAGTTCTTGGAGGCAAGAAATAATCATGTCGCTCTCCTTGCACCAGGACAACTCCTGCATTTTCCACATGTCCCGTGGGAACCCTGAACCTGGGGTGTCCCTTCGGGCATGTTTATGACTCATTGCAGCCCCAGTGTTTTCAGGGGGTTGTAGCTATTTCAGTGTTGGGGGCTGGTACGGGGAACCCATGTACTTTGGGTCTGAAGACTCCTCAGCATTGTAGAATGGCGAATTCAAAAAGGAGAAAGACAGTGGAGATATTGTCAGGGGAACTAGGTCCAACCAGTTCCAGGTTCTCTGCCTCATCATAAGGACCCAGGGGAAAAGAACGGCCCATTTTCTGTATAGGCTGCCCCTCATTTACATGACTTCCTTTTTATCTGAGGTAAATCACGTTCAGTCACTACTGTATGTTTCACCTCAGTCGCTGTGGGAGCTGTCACATCACAAGGGGAATCAGTGGTAACTGTCTCCTCAGCCCCTATGTGTCACAGGAGTAGGGGTGAGGGAACCTAATCTGTCTGGGGAGTAGGGGTGAGGGGACCTATAGCCAGAGAACACCCATAGGTATGGCCCAGGAAACCCAAGTAGGAAAAAACCCAAGAAGGGGAAAACCTCTAAGCCGGTCTGTTGGATGTTCCGAGACAATTCTCATTCTTAACAGCTAGGGAACCTGGCCTCAGAGTGCACAACTCATCATTGAGGTTATAGAAGGCAGAGAGAGAGGGACTCCTGAAGCTAAAGAGGGAAGAGCAGTTCTAAAGAACAACAGGAGGGAATACAAGCAAGAGAGGAACAAGACGGGGACTGCACACAGGGGAAACAAAGCACGGTAGGAACACAAGCTAAGGGGGAGTGGGGCAAGATGCAGCTATGGGAGAACTAGACCCGATGGGCTAAGGGAGACACCAGACAAAGGAGAAACAAGGCACGGTTAAAGGAGAACAAGGCTATGGGGAGAGCGAGGGCCAGGCGGGGTTACAAGGAAACACAAGGCTAGGGAGTACCAATGAACAGCTATAGGGGAACAAGGCTAAGGGGAGAGCAGGGATCAGGTAGGGCTACAAGGTAACACAAGACTACAGGAGAACAATGAACAGCTATAGGGGAACAAGGTTATGGGGACAGCAAGGATCAGGTAGGGGTACAAGGGAGCACAAGACTATGGGGGAACAATAAACAGTTATAGGGGAACACACAAGGGGAGACAAGGACTATAACTATCATACAAACAACCAGAAAGGACAAAAGGTACAGGGTCCATTCCCATAAGGGGGGTAAGAGCACTTGCTCCCACAGCTTCCTGTGGCCACACTATGGTTTAAATGCTACCTTGTGGCCAATCAGGAAGCTGGGCGTCAAGGCTAGGGGGAACGGGCACAGTTGGGGAAGGGCATGGCACATGGGGTGGAGACACGAAGGAAGACACAGGGAGATGTACTTGATTGTTAACACCACCTGGAATAGCAGCAGTCCTTAAGGCAGTGCTCTTCACCCTCCAGGGCTGGGGGTTCAACACCCAGTCCTAACACCATGGAGGGAATAGAAGGAGAAAGGAGAAGGAGGAGATCTTCTTCGAGTGGCTCCTCACAGTCTCACAAATGGGTTTGTGCTTGCACGCCCTTCTCTTACCGGCATATACCAACTACCAAGCTCACTAGTTTGAAAAACCACATGACAGTCACAAGCCCCCATAGTATATGAGGTACCTTCCCACCCAAACCCAACAGTACCTTCCAACTTCTTTCGCGGCTTACCGACTTATGCTTAGCTCGCTATTCTATTCGTCAATATGTCTACTATTAAACATAGCTTCAAGCCATGCTTCTCATGCAGTCGTAAAATGACTAGGGCTGATGCGGCAGCAGCTGCTACCGCACCGCAATTTCATTCCTAAACCTCGGCATCCCACATTGCGCCTCGCAGAATTCCGCACGGTACCCCGCGATTCTGTGATTCTTCTGCTCCAAGAATCCGCAGATGCGGCATGTATGTGTTTCACCGATTTGCTGATCGTTACCGTTGTATAAAATCAGCTGTATTTTCCCGTGTTCCGCCAATTTAATATATGAGAGACAGTCATGAGCGTTTATCGCGGTTCCGCGAGGGGAGTATGCTATGACTATGCAGCTGCTGCTGCGCTGTGCTGTGACCTGTCACGCTGTCATGTTGACTGCTGGTGCTGTGTGTGTCTCTCTCTGTACCACAGTAACTGCTCATTCTTCTCAATACATACATGGTGACTTCATTATATGTCAAATTGATATTTTATGTAAACATAAATTGATCTCCAAAGTAAAGTTTTTTGACCAAACTACTTTAAAGTGTTTTGGTGTTTTGGTCAAAAACTACTTTAAAGTGTTTTGGTGTTTTGGTTTAAAGTGACCGAGTCATTTTTTACATCATAGGACCGGCTCAGAAAGTTGAAGGAATGAAGTGTTAATGAAGAAGTCCATGCAGTCCATCCATGCAGTCCATCCTCATTCCGCAATTCCTCAGTCTAGAAGAAGTGAGATGGGCAACAGGATTCTGTTGGCATAGTTGTTAATGTCCCCGCTTGCTATACGATTTGTAGCTGTAATTCAGCTGGTTCAAATCCCAACTGTTACATGTAACTTTTTTTTTNACTTTTTTTTTTTACTTTTACATTAGTGTTTGTTTTGTTAATAATATAATTATTGCTGTGTTTTCCATACTTTGTAATATAAATATTCAATAAATGTTTATTTATTACATTAACCCAAGAGCTAACTGATTAGCGCAGCTGAACCAGGTGGCGTGATGGTGCTATTATGCCCCGCCCCCTAGCACCGCCGGTGTTACGCTCACTTGCAGTTGCTGTCTCGCTGACCGCCGTCTCCGATGTCATCACTAACTGCCCTGCCCCCACCTGTCCTTACGTGACCCCCTTCCCTCCCTCGGACACTAGACGAGTTCTGTAGAGTCTATACTGAGATGCGCTGGTGGGTGGCAACCAGCAACAGCCAGGGAGAGGGGTGTGTGTGTCGTGCTTTTAGCATTTTAATCGTACACTTTATCAGAGCCTTTGTATTGTGTTGTTAACAAAGGACACAATACAAGAGAGAGTGATTGATTTATACAGGTCCCACTCCCTGCCCAGTCAGTGTTGTGTACTTACAATCAAAGATGCACAAGGATGAGGGGAACACACAGGGAAAGACAGATACACATGTATTCCCATTTTACATATGGGGAACTGAGACTGAGAGGTTTTTACTTCTCCAATGCCACTCAGTGATTTCCTATTTCAATTAGCCCTGGTCTCCTAGGTCCAAGTCCATCAGCCCCTTACGCATTACAGCTTTAAATCAGTCCTTATCGTATGGCTCAGTGTCTCAGCTTTGGGGGTGGATGTACAGAATTTTCCACACTTTTTCTGCTCAATTCCCTTCTAATCATCTGGCTTATAAAATAAGTAGGCATACATACACACACACACACACACTCCCCCATTGAAAAGTCAAAATGTGTCTTTTAATCTGCAAATGGATTTGGGCCCCCATTGAAATGGTATGTTTTGTCCCCATTTCATCCCCCATTGAAAAGACAAAATGTGTCCTTTAATTCAGAAATGGTATGTTGAATCATGCATATTTGAGTGGTATGCCCCTTTTTTTATTCAAAAAAATCCCTCTGCAACCATCCAGGCCAATAGACCCAGGCCATGCATTTGTGTCGGTCGGATACATTTGTGTGTGTTGCCTGGGTATGTGTGTGTATATGTGCATATGTGTAAGTATGCCTATGCATATGTGTATGCGTAGGCATACACATACCTATCTTTACTCCTATGCATATATATATGACGTATGTGCATGTTTATATATGTGCATGTATACATGTGTATATTACAATATATATACACATCTATACACATATATACATAATATATTATTTGTACATTAGTTTTATTGTTTTGTAATAATACAATTATTGCTGTGTTGTGTTGCTCACGGCATACTTTCTATGCCCAAAAATATGCTTTCTTATTACATTAACCTATGCTTTCTTATGCTTTCATAAGAAAAGCATAAGAAGCATAAGCATAAGAAGCATAAGCACCACCGGCAGCCTGGGTGGGAGGAGAAACTGGGTGGAGGAGATTTAAACTGGGTGGTAGGAGGAGGCGGCGGCGAGCTCAGCACTGACAGCAGCACCACTGGCAGCATGGCTGGGAGGAGAAACTTTCAGCACACTGCGTTGCTGCTAGGCAACTAGCAACAATGCCATCCGGGGAGGGAGATTTAAACTGGGTGGGACTCGGGAGGAGGAGATTTAAACTGTAACCCCGCCTGGGCAAGGCGGCGCAGATCACCTCTCCCACCCCTCTGTGTTGGCTGCCAGTTGTGTTGGGTGTACTCCCCCCCGCAAGAAGTGTTTTACAAAAAAACTTGAATTTGAACTTGTTGCCAGCCATCCAGTGGTGCAGTACCAGTTATTACTAGGAGGGAGGGGAGTTGAGTAGACAAAAGTTGAATGTTATTGTGAAGTCTCCCAGTACCCCACCCACCTCAAACAGTTGGGCTTAGGGGAGGAGAAAACTGTTTGTTCACTAGCCGCCGGTAGCTAGCTACTGCTAGCCAAACGTTCCCTCCCCTGCCCTCCGGGCAAGCCTTAGCTGAGTGAATGACTCACAGACACATAATACTAAGCCCAAAAAGGCTGGCCCAGGTGGGGGACTGGAGTAGCCCAGCTGTGCAGTGTATGTTATCTTAACAACACATCTCTGACTTTGAGAGAGCATAGCTGGCGGCGGCTACCGTAGCCCCCTAGTTTAGCTGGAATTCAAAGACCAGTCCTCTCTCTGCCCCCCAAAGTGAGTAAGGATTGAGAACTCCTACTGCTCTTCTAAGATGATCTACAACGCCTCAACAGCTGGCTTCGTTTTCCCCAAGTTCCCATTTTTCCCATTTCCCCAACTTCCCCAAGTTAAGGGCTGCATCCTTCTGCAGAAGCCATGGCTGAAGTTGAATGTTATTGTGTAGTCTCCAAGTACCCCGCCCCCACAAACTCAAACAGTATGTGGAAACTGTTTGTTCCTACTAGTAGCACTAGCAGTAGCTAGCCGCCGAGGCTAGCTACTGCTACCCAATCGTCCCCTCCCCCACCTTTGGGGCAAGCCTGAGTGGAGTGAATGACTCACAGACACATAATACTCACTCAGCATGCCACTAGCCAACCTTCCCATCCCACCCAGCCAAGAGTGTTTTACAAAAAACTTGAATTTGAACTTGCCAGCAGCCACCCAAGTTAACTGGCTGTCTGTCTGTCTAATAACTGTGGACAGTGCCTGCCAGCCAGTTATTAGGAGGGAAGGTAGTTGAGAGGACTGAAGTTCAATGTTATCGTGTAGTCTCTGAGTACCCCGCCCCCACAAACTCAAACAGTAGGTGGAAACTGTTTGTTCCTACTAGTTTGGCTACTGCTAGCCANACTTTTTTTTTTTACTTTTACATTAGTGTTTGTTTTGTTAATAATATAATTATTGCTGTGTTTTCCATACTTTGTAATATAAATATTCAATAAATGTTTATTTATTACATTAACCCAAGAGCTAACTGATTAGCGCAGCTGAACCAGGTGGCGTGATGGTGCTATTATGCCCCGCCCCCTAGCACCGCCGGTGTTACGCTCACTTGCAGTTGCTGTCTCGCTGACCGCCGTCTCCGATGTCATCACTAACTGCCCTGCCCCCACCTGTCCTTACGTGACCCCCTTCCCTCCCTCGGACACTAGACGAGTTCTGTAGAGTCTATACTGAGATGCGCTGGTGGGTGGCAACCAGCAACAGCCAGGGAGAGGGGTGTGTGTGTCGTGCTTTTAGCATTTTAATCGTACACTTTATCAGAGCCTTTGTATTGTGTTGTTAACAAAGGACACAATACAAGAGAGAGTGATTGATTTATACAGGTCCCACTCCCTGCCCAGTCAGTGTTGTGTACTTACAATCAAAGATGCACAAGGATGAGGGGAACACACAGGGAAAGACAGATACACATGTATTCCCATTTTACATATGGGGAACTGAGACTGAGAGGTTTTTACTTCTCCAATGCCACTCAGTGATTTCCTATTTCAATTAGCCCTGGTCTCCTAGGTCCAAGTCCATCAGCCCCTTACGCATTACAGCTTTAAATCAGTCCTTATCGTATGGCTCAGTGTCTCAGCTTTGGGGGTGGATGTACAGAATTTTCCACACTTTTTCTGCTCAATTCCCTTCTAATCATCTGGCTTATAAAATAAGTAGGCATACATACACACACACACACACACTCCCCCATTGAAAAGTCAAAATGTGTCTTTTAATCTGCAAATGGATTTGGGCCCCCATTGAAATGGTATGTTTTGTCCCCATTTCATCCCCCATTGAAAAGACAAAATGTGTCCTTTAATTCAGAAATGGTATGTTGAATCATGCATATTTGAGTGGTATGCCCCTTTTTTTATTCAAAAAAATCCCTCTGCAACCATCCAGGCCAATAGACCCAGGCCATGCATTTGTGTCGGTCGGATACATTTGTGTGTGTTGCCTGGGTATGTGTGTGTATATGTGCATATGTGTAAGTATGCCTATGCATATGTGTATGCGTAGGCATACACATACCTATCTTTACTCCTATGCATATATATATGACGTATGTGCATGTTTATATATGTGCATGTATACATGTGTATATTACAATATATATACACATCTATACACATATATACATAATATATTATTTGTACATTAGTTTTATTGTTTTGTAATAATACAATTATTGCTGTGTTGTGTTGCTCACGGCATACTTTCTATGCCCAAAAATATGCTTTCTTATTACATTAACCTATGCTTTCTTATGCTTTCATAAGAAAAGCATAAGAAGCATAAGCATAAGAAGCATAAGCACCACCGGCAGCCTGGGTGGGAGGAGAAACTGGGTGGAGGAGATTTAAACTGGGTGGTAGGAGGAGGCGGCGGCGAGCTCAGCACTGACAGCAGCACCACTGGCAGCATGGATGGGAGGAGAAACTTTCAGCACACTGCGTTGCTGCTAGGCAACTAGCAACAATGCCATCCGGGGAGGGAGATTTAAACTGGGTGGGACTCGGGAGGAGGAGATTTAAACTGTAACCCCGCCTGGGCAAGGCGGCGCAGATCACCTCTCCCACCCCTCTGTGTTGGCTGCCAGTTGTGTTGGGTGTACTCCCCCCCGCAAGAAGTGTTTTACAAAAAAACTTGAATTTGAACTTGTTGCCAGCCATCCAGTGGTGCAGTACCAGTTATTACTAGGAGGGAGGGGAGTTGAGTAGACAAAAGTTGAATGTTATTGTGAAGTCTCCCAGTACCCCACCCACCTCAAACAGTTGGGCTTAGGGGAGGAGAAAACTGTTTGTTCACTAGCCGCCGGTAGCTAGCTACTGCTAGCCAAACGTTCCCTCCCCTGCCCTCCGGGCAAGCCTTAGCTGAGTGAATGACTCACAGACACATAATACTAAGCCCAAAAAGGCTGGCCCAGGTGGGGGACTGGAGTAGCCCAGCTGTGCAGTGTATGTTATCTTAACAACACATCTCTGACTTTGAGAGAGCATAGCTGGCGGCGGCTACCGTAGCCCCCTAGTTTAGCTGGAATTCAAAGACCAGTCCTCTCTCTGCCCCCCAAAGTGAGTAAGGATTGAGAACTCCTACTGCTCTTCTAAGATGATCTACAACGCCTCAACAGCTGGCTTCGTTTTCCCCAAGTTCCCATTTTTCCCATTTCCCCAACTTCCCCAAGTTAAGGGCTGCATCCTTCTGCAGAAGCCATGGCTGAAGTTGAATGTTATTGTGTAGTCTCCAAGTACCCCGCCCCCACAAACTCAAACAGTATGTGGAAACTGTTTGTTCCTACTAGTAGCACTAGCAGTAGCTAGCCGCCGAGGCTAGCTACTGCTACCCAATCGTCCCCTCCCCCACCTTTGGGGCAAGCCTGAGTGGAGTGAATGACTCACAGACACATAATACTCACTCAGCATGCCACTAGCCAACCTTCCCATCCCACCCAGCCAAGAGTGTTTTACAAAAAACTTGAATTTGAACTTGCCAGCAGCCACCCAAGTTAACTGGCTGTCTGTCTGTCTAATAACTGTGGACAGTGCCTGCCAGCCAGTTATTAGGAGGGAAGGTAGTTGAGAGGACTGAAGTTCAATGTTATCGTGTAGTCTCTGAGTACCCCGCCCCCACAAACTCAAACAGTAGGTGGAAACTGTTTGTTCCTACTAGTTTGGCTACTGCTAGCCAAATGTCCCCTCCCCCACCTTCGTGGGGGCTGGCCCAGGGCAGTAGCCCAGCTGCATTGTATGTTATCTTAACAACATTTTGAGAGAGCATAGCCTGCTGCCCCTAGTTTAGCTGGAATCCAAAGACAAGTCCTCTCTCAGCCCCCCAAAGGATTGAGAACTGCTACTGTATTCTAAGATGATCTAATGTGTCATTAAAAGCGTCTTAATAAACGCATCAACAGCTGGCTTCAGTTTCGCCAAGTTACTGTTTTGTTACCAAAACATCTTCGCAAGGGGCAACTATAAGCCCCTTGTGTCCTCCTCTGTTTTGGGAAGATACTTATATGTCCAACAAAGATGTTTGATACCTTGTGTCGGTCAGCCTAAAAAGCCCCACACCCACCCCATCCAAAGGGAAGGACTGCAAGCACATGACGCCCAGTTTTACAACTTGCAAAGCCATCCATTCCAGTGTGTACTGTGCTCTTCAGTAAGTGTAGGAACTGGAGTTGAGACTGGGCTGGGATGTGAACCGAATTTCCCAGCACCTAGTTCCTAAAGCCTGACTGTGGTGCAGGATGAACCCTAGAAACCAAGAATTGGCCCTGAAATTAGAATCACCAAATGTGCCCCCATTGCACACATCCCTGCACAAAGTTACAATTTATTCCTCGTCCTTTTTCCCACACCCACCCCATCCGAAGGGAAGGAGTGTAAGCACATGAAGCCCAGGAGGTTGGTTTGGATTGGACTCAGGGGACTGCTGTGACTTCAAATAACTTAATAAATTAAAATTAATTTGCATCTAATTAATTAATTAAAAAAAACATTATTTTAAAAGTGTTTTCCAATCCACTTCAATAAAGGGAAGGAGTGTAAGCAGTCACATGAAGCCCAGTAGGATGCAGGGGACTGTGTGCTGTGCTGTGCAGTGACTCCAAATGCCAGATGAGCTAACTGCATTAACTCGCGTTTGGTTTTGGACAGACCTTCTGTAGCATAGCTGTTTACGTTTCCTGCTACAATCCTGAATTTTTGGTTCTGGTGGTTCTAATCTGCAGTGGCCTGTTTTACTTTTATAAACAAATGTTTTATGTTGCATGGTCAGATAAAATGATGTTACTGCATCCTATCCTAGTTCAATTTCTATTTTACTTTATCAGACCTCTGTGCAGCATGTAACTCTCACATTAGCTAGGTGTGGTCTGTCTCTGGCCTCTGATGGATTGCTAGCAAACGCGCTCGTGGCTGGCAACTGGCAACAGACAGGCAGAGAGGTGTGTGTGGAGAGGGGGTGTGTGCATCCCCCCGTGGCTTTATGTAGTTAGCTTTGGAACTTAAGCTGAAGTTGTCACACTTTAAATTCCCCTTCCCCTCCCCCTTTCCACACACAACTCCAAAGTTGATAAGTTAACTTTAAACACGAATGAAAACTATTGGTGTTTAATGACTAGTGATCACTGATGTGTCCTACTCCGGACCGGCGCTGCCCATGCCCCGAGAGCGACCGTGATCTGCCTCCCTATTGAATCTCTCTCTAGTCTCTCTACCTGGATGGACGGCCCCACCCCACCTCGGGTCATTTACTTAGCAACAGACGCACACCAATAAGAACAGTTCTTCCCTGTGATTGACAGCTGACAGCCACAGGCATTTAACACAGGGAGGCGGGCTTTATTTCACATTGGCCATGTGCTTCGTGTTTTCATGTCAAATCTATCTCAATTCAAATCTTGCAAAAATGGCTTTCCAGGGGTTTGATGCACTGCTGGATGTGCTGATTAGAGTTGGTAAGTAATATTTTTTTATTTTTTAATGGGAATACTCACTCTATTCTTGACATTAGTGGGGCTACATTGACATTAGTGGGGCTACTGTCATTAACAGTGCATTGATATGTTTTATTTTACAATCACATTACAGGGGAAATAGTGGTAGATATTGCCTCGGCAGTATGGGCCATCGTATGGAACACAGCAGATGCTGTTAATAACCTGTTAGCCAGACAGGAGCAAATTGGTGAGTATTTCCCATTCTCAAAGCTCCATTGTTAGTTACTATTACCCTAGGAGTAGTGATCACATAAAATAAATACCTTTGCTGCTGTTCAAGAAAGCATACACTAACTGAACTCCATTTTTACAGAAGAATAGCTGGCTACAATAAGGGAGGACACCGTCGCCATCAAAACTATGCTGGCAGAAGTGTTGGAGGAGGCACGGAGCAAGCATTGAGCCAGCGTGTCCTCCAATATGTAAATATTTGTCAAGAATGTAAATAATGTATTTTATAATGTAAAAATATTTTTTAATGTTTTAAAAAAAATTTATAAATTTTTTTGTTTGCTACATATGTTCCTTTGCACTCCTTATTTTTGCACCTGTCCTGTTGCTTCACACCAGTGAAGTGACCAAAGCTCACAAGTGATACAACCACCTAATTGTGCTATTTCACTACCCTTGTGAAAAATAAAAAAAGGTAGTTGGCCATGAAAATTAATTGAGTCACCTCCCGTGTCACCTCCCGTACATGATCTTTTTATGTGACTAAATACATGTTCCCTTTTTTTTTAATCTATCATTTTTTATTCTATCATTTTGTTAACTTCTTTCCCCGCATATGTGTGTCTCAGTCTCTTCCCTAATGCAAGGAGTCCAAACAAAATGAGTTTTTATTGCAAACTATATGCAAACTATATGTACCTTGCAAACTTTGACAGTCCATCCTACCCTACCCACCCACCACAACCACTTAGTTCCCAATGAGTTCCCAATGAGTTCCCAAATCATTGCAACTCAGTTGCAATCATTCCCTTATTTTTTTGATTCAACAACACTCATGATTTTATACACTTCTGTCATATATTCCATCATTTTATAAACTTCCCTCCCCTCTCAGATGTGTGCCTCAATCTCTTCCCAAATGCAATGAGTTTGCAATGATTTTCTCTTTGCCATGAGCCTTTGCCAGTCCAACATACCCTACCCTACCCACCCACCACAACCAACACCCACATCTGTGTTCAGATTTATTTTATTAATATATAGCATGTGTCCAGTGTATGTTCAATGATTAAAAGATGATAATGCAAATTTTGGAATGAAGATCAAATCATTTTTATTCAATGTAGGAATTAATGTAATACAGGTTGGTAGCTGTGGCACTCACATTCAAATTTTTTGGAAAGCCAATGTTTTTTATTCTCCTGATGAAGGCAAAACCCAGAAAATGCACATCTTATAAAAAACCCACTAGTGGTTTGTGGGGAAAAAATTTGATTGTGCTGGGAAAATTCCTTCATGACTCCATATGAAAATGACAATCGGACCAGTACTTGATCCCAGAAGAATACTGGCAGTGGCTACCAATAGACTGTCTAGCTGTTCCGTGTTCATGTCATTAATTGATCCATGTTCCTGAAAAACAGCCTTTAAAAAAGCACAATTATTAGTCACATTGTATAAATGTATGCTAGTTGTATGTGGACAAATATGTGTACACAGCATCTATGAAAAAAAACACCATGTTTCATACTCCAAAAATACTGCACAAATCACTAAGACAATGCATTCCTATGCTATGTATGCATGCACATGCCCCCCCCCCATAAGTCCAAGTCCAGTTTGCCTGTGTGTCATTCCATTGAGGCCATGACCGCACAGCATGCAAACTTTTGAAATCATTGCTGGGTGTGCTCGCTACAGTAATACAAATGCATTAAGACAAATCACTAAGACAATGCATTCCTATACTATGTATGCACATGCCCCGCCCCCTTGAGTCAAAGTCCAGGTTGCCTATGTGTCATTCTGTTGAGGCCATGACCGCACAGCATGCAAACTTTTGAAATCATTGCTGGGTGTGCTGCTATCCCGAGAAATAGATCCATGTTGCACACTGCTGCAATCCGTTCATGCACATGAGTGACCCCACCCCCACCCCAGGCAGTGTGCTGCAGTCAGACAAATCACTAACACAATGCATTCCTATGCTATGCATGCACATGCTCCCCCCTTGAGTCAAAGTCCAGTTTGCTTATGTGTCATTAGTAGGAAGGGGGACACTAGTCATAAAACTGATCGTTATCAGTTTGACAGGTCTACATCAGCGGAAGTCCCGCCTTCGTGGGTCCGGAAGTCCCGCCTTGGGACGGAAGTGACGTGGGTAAGC
>QEPC01010404.1:24008-38320 GCA_003113815.1 Sphenodon punctatus
CAGCACCGTCCCCAATGTCTCCCTGGAAACTTTTACCAACCAGGACGGGCACGGATCAAGTTCGCAACACGTGGCCCTCACAGACCCCAGGACATCCACCTCATCGGCCAGCGTCACTTCCTGAAACTCTCCTCACGAAGCTGACCCAGACGGGACCTCCGCCCCCCCGCGCTCTTCACCTACTGTCATATAATGCAGTCTTCGCCAATTTCTCTATTAAACCCTCTGTACTTCTAATAAAATGCTCAAAAGCACATCTCCTAAGCATTGCTAGCAAAGCAAAACTGCAGTTTCTAGACTGTCATTTTTTAAAATTTTTAAAAAGCTTAAAAACAAACTTTAAATAATTGTGCATCAAAGTTGATTTAGAGGTAAAGATGCAGTATATGAAATATTCATTTCTTTTGGGGAACCTAAGGGGTAAAAATTTGGAAAATACTTACCCTAGAAATCCTGCTCCACCAGCAGTATTTGTTATACCCGAATATGTTCTCCTTTTAAAAGCAAAGAATCCAAGGATTTACTTTGCACAGAAAGTGAACTACCATGTCAATAGCATACCACCTCTGTTGTCCCCTGTTAGAATTGGATGAGATACATCAAGTGTAAGAAAGCTTGTCTTCAAATTTCCTGTGGGTTTTTTTTAATATATAAATTATTATTTTTATTTTCTGTTTCATGATTCGGTAAAAATACATCAGTATAAGACTAAGGAGAGAAAAGATTGTTTTGGAGTATATATTTAGTGTATTGAAGCAACAAAGTATCTCTTAATGGAAGTGATACCTTGTTTATGCACATAAAACCAACAATTGAACTGCTTTAAGTAACCTTTCATAACATTCATGATACATGAAAATGTTGCTCTTTTTAAAAAATGATAATACTATGGCCCTTTTTACACTGACACTCTAACACTGATAAAATGGGTTTTACATTTTATTATACATGGTACAGGACAACACTGCAGCTCTGCAACATGGGCCCTTTTCACACAAGATGCCTCCATCCAGGTGCGTGTATGCTCCCGTGCAACACCCATCTCCACCCACCACCCACCCACGGAGCAACAGACTCCACTGCCGATTGCTCGGTGGGTGGAGATGGGTGTTGCGCAGGAGCATGAACGCACCTACACCCACCGCAAGTGGTATTTACACAGACACCTCCACCCAGCGAAACTGGATGGAGGCTGTCTCTTATACACATCTAGATGTGTATAAGAGACAGATCCCTGGGTGGGGGGGTATTAAACCTCCCCCCAACCCAGGGATCACCCTAGTACCTGCTGGTGCAGACTCCGGGTCGCCGGCGGTGGCCCGGAGCCCGCACTTGGGACTGAAAGGAAAAAAAATATGTTTTTTAAATCCAGGCTGGGCAGGGTGGGTGGGGGGGTGCCCCCTTTCCACCCGCACAGCCTGGGAGGGGGGAGGAAATTATTTTTATTCCATTGATTTCAATGGGGACAGTTCCCCATTGAAATTAATGGAATAAATCCGGAACCGGTATACCGGGTGCAATCCGAGAATCCGGTTTTTTGAGAACCGGTAACCAGTAAAACCGATAACCAGTATTCTGCCTGGTGTCCCACCCCTAGTATTAATTCTCACACATCCTCTAGAGATTCCATACCTCTCTCTAATATCTAACTATTCTCTGACATAGAAAATAAAACCAAAGGCAAGTAGTAAAAGTAGGAAGTGTCTATTAAAATGGGTAGTAAAGATTTTGAAAGCTGAATGCCTAAGTGTTAAAATAAAGAAATCACTTTTTAAAATGTGCATTAAGAACAAAATACACTACATCCCTAGCTCTATCCTGATTGTACTTCACAAAGATGTCTAATCTAGAGCTGGAACTCAGCACTCAGAAAAGTTTGGAATCCATCAGGAAATCTTATACTTGGTTCTAAATTTCCAAAGTCCGAAGTTCCGAGAACCAAGGCTAGCCTCGGAAAACTTTGGTAAATGTTGGAAGCCTCAATTGAGTGCTGGCACCATTGCGCACATGACTGGAGTGATCCAGACAGTTGACCCCTTAGCTTCTCTGAGGTTGGAAATGAAGTTAGTGCCATATTTAGTAGGAGGGGTATAGGAAGGTACAGTTGAGTGATGGACAAGCCAGATGACAAGTTTTGATTGGCTGGCAGAGGCAAAATAAAAGTGGCTGTGTATACAGACATTTTCCATTCTCTGCTGAATTTGGCTGTGTGCGCTACCCTGNCTGGCCAGCATCGCCCGGGCAATGGGACTTACTGGCGAGAAGATCAGTGCAGGCTGGGCCAGGAAGGAATTTTTACAGGTGACTTTATTGGCCATCATGGTCTCCCAGTTTTCACCTTCCTCGCAGTATTTCTATACATATTTGGCATATTCAAAGCTAAAGAGGTTAGAGAACAGGGATGAGTGTTTAGTTGGTGCTCACATTTCTCTTGTCACACTCTTGCAGGGGTCCAGTACTGTTATGCTGTATTTGTAGGAAATAAGCTTTCTGAGTCATCTCCTTAAGAAATGGGGAGGCAACATCTGACACAGAGGCAGTGCATGGCCAATTCTGGGGTAGCATCCCTGGGAGAGGTGTTATGCAAAGGCAGGCAGGTACTGGCACAGTCCCCAAGCTTGTGGCACCCAAATCCTTATTCCAGTCCAGAAAGGACACTGTCCCCTTTGGCCATGGCCACTAGGCAAAGACTGAAGGGAGATGTTTGAGGTAATCAATTAGGGCTGGTACTGGAGGGTACTTCCAGGCCAGTGTCCTGTCAGTTATAGTTAATCTGCTACTGCTCGTTATTAATGGACCCAAATTGCTTAACGTCAATTACCCCCACCAGTCTAATTCCAATTTGAATTAAAAGTGCAGCCATTAAACCCAACAACTGTTGTCCTCATCTCATTCTGGATGCACCGACAACAACCAGGAAGAATATTGCTCCTTTTAAACAATGGATGAGGCCATAATGGAGTAGTTCTGATCTCTACAAACAAGCAGCTAGTTAAATGCATAATAAACAATGCATGAATGAGAAGATTTTTGTAGAATACACAATTGCTCAGGAAACTTGGTTGGAAGGTAGTAGAAAGATCTGCAAGACATTATGTGTTTCACACAAAGGCTTCACATTTTGGGGTAGAATATTTAAAACTTACATTTTATTATTTTAATAAAAACATAATTACATAATGTTTCATCCTTACAAATTCACCTTTCAGCTTCAATAGATGTTTTTAGATCAGCAAGTCTACTGTGGGGGTCTGAGGCCGCTGCATGCTGTTGCCACATAGCACTCATGCACGTGGACTGCTTGTGGAGTGAAACCAATTGACAGCTTCAAGCGCAGCAACTACGGATGTGGATGCAGCCACAACACACACTCTCCTTGCCAAGGACCTGTCCCAGAAACACATCACATGGGTAGCCATTCTCCCTTGCCCCTAAACCACCCCCACTCCAAGCCCCACCCGCTGCCATGACACACAGCCACAGAAACTATGGAAATGAGAAGCCGCAGCAGCCATTAAGCCTGTTCTGCCCATGAGCCTGGAAGCCAGTTCAGCTGCTGCCAGCCCTGGCCAACCACAGAGGCACGTACCACGCAGAAACACAGAAATTCCAACACACCACTCACAGACAGGACAGGGAGGAGCCCATTGCAAAATATACTGAATGCCAATAATGAGCAGAGAAATGGAATAGGGGAAGAAAATTGCAACAAAAGCCAAGCAGGCCGTCCAGCTCAAGTGTGAGCATTAGGCACAACATCCCCAACAGGCAGGAAAGTCCATGGCCCACAGGCAGAAAGCAGCACACAGATCGTGTTGAATCACAGCTACAAGGGCTCTGGACCCCCATCCCAGCATAAATCCCCCCCTCTCAGGAATGCTCCTCCCGTTGCCCCTTGCCAGCATCAGCCCCAGCAGCAGGGTGGGTCTAGAACACATCCCCACATGTCCAGGGACTTTTAGCACCTGGGGCTGTCCAGACCCCTGTCAGGGCCATCAGCTCACCATGCAGTGGCACAACCACCAGGAAAATATCTTGGGGGGGGGGGCTCTGTGGAAAGCTGTTGATCTTATGTGACATGCTTAGGAACATTAGCTCCCTCCCCACCCCCATTTAGGATTGAGAATTGTGGGCGAGGTTTTGATGTGAGGCAGCAATGTTTGTTAGGGGGTGGTTTTGGTTGGGTAATCAATAGCCTCAGGAATTGGTGGGTGGGTTATGCGGTGATAGATTTTGCTCCCTGGTGAGATCAAGGGGTGAAGGGGGAATGGATTAGTAGGGATGTGCAAACGCGATTTGGAAGTTCGGAGTTTGGACCAAACTCGAATAGTTCGGTTCACCGAACCGAACTTTTGAACCAAACTCGAATTCGATCAAACTGTTCAGTTCAGTTTGGAAGGCAAAAAAACAAACAAAAAAAACCGGTTTTGAAGGTACGAACTTGGTTTGGAAGTTTGGAATTCGACCAAATTCGAATAGTTCAGTTGACCAAACCTAACTTTCAAACCAAACTCAATTTTTGAACCGAACCGAACCAAATTTCTGAACTCGGTTCTGTTTGCACATCCCTATGGATTAGGGANCCAGTAGTAATCATTTCTATTATTTCATGCTTCCTGATTTATCCAATTTGGTTTCATATTCAACTAAACCTTCAGATTTGCCTATGAAAATATCAATGTTTGAAGCAAACTTTATATACTTACAATATATTCTGGTAAAATGCATACACATGAACAAGTAGTTATTAAAAATACATACAGTAATGCTAGGGAAAATTAGAATTTTTGAAGTCAGAACTCTCAGACTAACTCAGGATGATTCCCATAGCTGCAGTGCTCAGGCAATCCAAAAGAAATGAATAAATTATACGTTTCATGTAGGCACAGAAGTGGAGATATCCAGAATTCAAGAAATACTATTCCAGTGGAAATTATTTTAGGTATTGGGATGCTACAGTAACGTGCCCCCACCAAAAGCAAAAGTATTAGTTGTGACTAAGCAACTAGTTTGTGCAATACAATAAAGTCTTTCCTCCCTAGAGATAGGAGGCTTAAATCCTAGTAGGTTAGTGGGTAGTAGTTACCCCAATACAAAACAAGTCCCTTCAAGGGCCATAAAAACTCAGTGGGTGTTTTCACACAAACACCCACGTTTCTTCCCCACCTCACCCCCAGGTGGACCATCTGTTTAAAGGTGACCCACCAGATATGCAGGCAAAGAAGGTGCAGGACAGGCTTTCCCTGTTACAGGGTAGCCCCACCGGTGGTGCTCCGAAACATCCCGGAGCACCATCAGTAGAGTGGGCAGAACAAACCTGGGGCATCAGACGGAGGTGGGCTGCTGTCCGTCTACTTAGAAGACAGTAGCTGTAGCCCCACTCTAAAATGAGGTTTGCCTCGACAATGCCATAGAGTTGCACGTGATCTGCCTGCAACTCTATGGTGTGGGTGAGGATGGCATGGAGTGGACAGACTGTGGGCTGCAGCAGCCACTGGGTCATTTAAACCTGACCAACCCCACATCCATGAAAACACCCAATGAATTGGTGTGCTTAGAAGTTGCATAAGACTGGAACAGAAGACATATTTTAAAGTCAGGATGAAGATATATTTCTGTAAGATTTCCTCCGTTGCCCCTGCTCTTAGTCATTCCATAAGCCCTGATGCTTCATTGATGGGAAGATTCTTGTCAGATGAGATATTTGATTGCATTAACATAACTCTGCCATAAGTGGACCACTCATGTCTATAGTTCCATCTGCTGCTTTGTTGTTGGCATCACCAAGGAGTCTGACCTCTGTAAACTGAAAAAACCCCTCAAAAAACTAAAGAAACAAAATTCTATAGAGCAAGTAATTTATAAGTAGCTTGGCTATGTGCTGCCTGAAGTCATTTGAAGACAATTATATATATAAAAAAAGTAATGGGTAACTGTGTCTATACACAACTTGTTTCTTTCTTTTAGTCATAAATGATGGACTTAGAAATGCTTTTTGTTTTCTTAGCTATGTTAAAAAAAATGAATTACTAACTCAATAAACCACTGTTTCTCTCTAAGTTGTTAGACTAAAAAAAACCCTACTTTCTTGTCCAAAGTTGGAATGTTTACAAAATATTTAGGAGAGAGAAAATTCTTTCTGTGATGAAACAGCACGTGGTAATTTAGCAGTATGTCACTGCTCTGATAGCAAAGCATACAACTGTATATAGAAATACATGACAAAGTTGGCTTGGGATGTTCACATCTAAAATCCCATTGAAGCCAAGACCTGAACCTATTGCTTCATTATTAAGAGGGCTCTACGTATGCCGTCTTCTCCTGATCTTAATAGGGGTGTGCAATGTTTTAATTAGTTATATGAATGGATCCCCATTTGTTTTCCTAACTAAGGCAATGAAAACAAATGAAAATCAAATGACATTGATTTACATTTTTGGTTTAATATAGTAAAAAGAATTAAAAAAATAAAATGAATTAAAAAATTAAAAATCACTGCACATACACAAATGGCCACTGGGGCCATTCTGTGCATGCATGGCCCTTTTCCAAAATGGCACTAGCAGCATCAGCACCATTTTGGGAAGGGCATCTATGTGTACTACACTCTGGCTGCCCTTTTCAGAAATGGTACTAACACTGCTGGCACCATTTCAGAAAAGGCCACACATGTGCAGAATGATCTGGCTGCCATTTTGCACATGTCCAGTGAATTTTTTAAAAAAATATTAAATCAATGTTTTAAAAATAAAATTATTATTATTATTATTATTAAACATTTATAAAGCGCCNCATGTGCACCTTCCAAAATGACACCAACAGCATTGGTGCCATTTCAGAAAAGGTCCGCAAATGCGCAGAACAGCCCCAGAAGTCATTTTGTGCATTCACAGTGATTTTAAAGTTATTATTAAATAAAATAAAACAAAACAAAAAAAACTCAAAAACAAATAGGTTCTTTACAAAAACTTCCGAAAACAAGGGGTTCTTGTAAACAAAAACGTAAAACTAAAACTAAGATTACTGATAAACCTTCCGCACACCCTTACTCATCTATTTTCATTTGCTTGAGCATTGCAAGATCCTCAGTAGCCTTCTCTTCAGAAGATGGCGTAGACTTGGTCTCTTCAATCTTAATTTTATCTTATTTAAAAGTTTATGTATTTCATGTGTGTTGGGTAGTGTCTGGAAATTAGTAGAGGTCACCTGAAGAGATAAGAATCGGTTCTTGGTTGGTTTTCTACGCCACATAAAAGCTGGTTCTTCATATTTTAGCAAATATGTACATGCACACTTCCTCCCTCTTATAGGTTTGCAAAATGGCAAGTCAGGCCATATATGTGTTGCTCTTGCAATTGAATATAAAGGAAATTAAATAACTGGATTGAACAATTATTTTTATGTAGTATTCAGTACATTTTCTATATAGTTTAAATATTGTAAATCTTTCATAGTTCATTTGCAGAAAACCAAGCTGCGTAGAGTAATAGTAAAAAGAGAAAATATCTATCTAAAAATTCTATCACCTCAACCACAATTAATGGTAATAGGCCAGAGTCTGAGAAAAACCCTCGACCTGCCATTAATGGAGGCTACTAGGGCCCCTTGTCATGCTCCCCTGGCAATGAGGCAAGGTGGGATGGTCAGCACTCCCTGCTGCAACAACACTGCTGCAGCAAGAAATCAAGTCAGGGAACAGTGGGGGCGCATCTGGAAATGCCAGACCTGGCCAGCATCGCCCGGGCAATGGGACTTACTGGCGAGAAGATCAGTGCAGGCTGGGCCAGGAAGGAATTTTTACAGGTGACTTTATTGGCCATCATGGTCTCCCAGTTTTCACCTTCCTCGCAGTATTTCTATACATATTTGGCATATTCGAAGCTAAAGAGGTTAGAGAACAGGGATGAGTGTTTAGTTGGTGCTCACATTTCTCTTGTCACACTCTTGCAGGGGTCCAGTACTGTTATGCTGTATTTGTAGGAAATAAGCTTTCTGAGTCATCTCCTTAAGAAATGGGGAGGCAACATCTGACACAGAGGCAGGGCATGGCCAATTCTGGGGTAGCATCCCTGGGAGAGGTGTTATGCAAAGGCAGGCAGGTACTGGCACAGTCCCCAAGCTTGTGGCACCCAAATCCTTATTCCAGTCCAGAAAGGACACTGTCCCCTTTGGCCATGGCCACTAGACAAAGACTGAAGGGAGATGTTTGAGGTAATCAATTAGGGCTGGTACTGGAGGGTACTTCCAGGCCAGTGTCCTGTCAGTTATAGTTAATCTGCTACTGCTCGTTATTAATGGACCCAAATTGCTTAACGTCAATTACCCCCACCAGTCTAATTCCAATTTGAATTAAAAGTGCAGCCATTAAACCCAACAACTGTTGTCCTCATCTCATTCTGGATGCACCGACAACAACCAGGAAGAATATTGCTCCTTTTAAACAATGGATGAGGCCATAATGGAGTAGTTCTGATCTCTACAAACAAGCAGCTAGTTAAATGCATAATAAACAATGCATGAATGAGAAGATTTTTGTAGAATACACAATTGCTCAGGAAACTTGGTTGGAAGGTAGTAGAAAGATCTGCAAGACATTATGTGTTTCACACAAAGGCTTCACATTTTGGGGTAGAATATTTAAAACTTACATTTTATTATTTTAATAAAAACATAATTACATAATGTTTCATCCTTACAAATTCACCTTTCAGCTTCAATAGATGTTTTTAGATCAGCAAGTCTACTGTGGGGGTCTGCGGCCGCTGCATGCTGTTGCCACATAGCACTCATGCACGTGGACTGCTTGTGGAGTGAAACCAATTGACAGCTTCAAGCGCAGCAACTACGGATGTGGATGCAGCCACAACACACACTCTCCTTGCCAAGGACCTGTCCCAGAAACACATCACATGGGTAGCCATTCTCCCTTGCCCCTAAACCACCCCCACTCCAAGCCCCACCCGCTGCCATGACACACAGCCACAGAAACTATGGAAATGAGAAGCCGCAGCAGCCATTAAGCCTGTTCTGCCCATGAGCCTGGAAGCCAGTTCAGCTGCTGCCAGCCCTGGCCAACCACAGAGGCACGTACCACGCAGAAACACAGAAATTCCAACACACCACTCACAGACAGGACAGGGAGGAGCCCATTGCAAAATATACTGAATGCCAATAATGAGCAGAGAAATGGAATAGGGGAAGAAAATTGCAACAAAAGCCAAGCAGGCCGTCCAGCTCAAGTGTGAGCATTAGGCACAACATCCCCAACAGGCAGGAAAGTCCATGGCCCACAGGCAGAAAGCAGCACACAGATCGTGTTGAATCACAGCTACAAGGGCTCTGGACCCCCATCCCAGCATAAATCCCCCCCTCTCAGGAATGCTCCTCCCGTTGCCCCTTGCCAGCATCAGCCCCAGCAGCAGGGTGGGTCTAGAACACATCCCCACATGTCCAGGGACTTTTAGCACCTGGGGCTGTCCAGACCCCTGTCAGGGCCATCAGCTCACCATGCAGTGGCACAACCACCAGGAAAATATCTTGGGGGGGGGGGCTCTGTGGAAAGCTGTTGATCTTATGTGACATGCTTAGGAACATTAGCTCCCTCCCCACCCCCATTTAGGATTGAGAATTGTGGGCGAGGTTTTGATGTGAGGCAGCAATGTTTGTTAGGGGGTGGTTTTGGTTGGGTAATCAATAGCCTCAGGAATTGGTGGGTGGGTTATGCGGTGATAGATTTTGCTCCCTGGTGAGATCAAGGGGTGAAGGGGGAATGGATTAGTAGGGATGTGCAAACGCGATTTGGAAGTTCGGAGTTTGGACCAAACTCGAATAGTTCGGTTCACCGAACCGAACTTTTGAACCAAACTCGAATTCGATCAAACTGTTCAGTTCAGTTTGGAAGGCAAAAAAACAAACAAAAAAAACCGGTTTTGAAGGTACGAACTTGGTTTGGAAGTTTGGAATTCGACCAAATTCGAATAGTTCAGTTGACCAAACCTAACTTTCAAACCAAACTCAATTTTTGAACCGAACCGAACCAAATTTCTGAACTCGGTTCTGTTTGCACATCCCTATGGATTAGGGAGGGGGTCTTGGCAACCCTGGTGAGAGGAGGGATTCAAGACATTTGGGGAGGGGTGGAATGGTACCTCGGTGAGAGAGGGATTCGGGGGGTATGGGATGGAGTGGATGTTGGAAATATGGTGATCTATTTTTCTGTCCTGGGGCTAATGTATTTATATGTGTTGATGGAATTGTTATTGATTATGTGTTTTGACTATGTATTATTTCATTTATTGTATTGAATATTTAAAATGTTAAGTAAACCACCTCGAGTCATGATCAGCGAGGGACGGTATAGAAATAATACATTAAATTAAATGAAAAAATGTATTGAAAATGCATTTTCCTGTGATGTTCCCTTTTGTCCCTTTTCTCTATTACCGTCTCAATCCCTTTCATGTGCCACACCAACAAAGAGAGAAGGAAGTACAACAGATTAGTATTTCTTTCTAACTATCTGTCTGTGGGTGTTTTTCTTTTTCTTTATACTTTTATTTTATTCTTTCATCCTTGGGTGATTTCAGACGTTACAGGCCTCCCTCTTACCACAGTCGGTCCCCTGTGGTGGAGGAGAGGCCCGTAATGTCTGAAGGAGTCCCGCCAGAGGCTCACCCCAGGGTTAATTTCACAACTCCATTGCTAATAACAGGCAGCCACTCCTTCTGGCTCTGCTGCTCTGTGCTGCAGCCCCGCTTCTGTCTGTCACATCTATCCCCAGCTCCCGAGCTGAGTGAAGATAGTTACTCTGGCCCCCTGACCAGATGAGGGTCCTGCCAAACCACTCCACAGGGCTGACTCTTCCATAATCCTGTGCCCTTGCCTCAAGCCCCTATGCAGCCCCGCTATTCTGGACCGCATCAGCCAAGTTCCCATCTCTCCAGGTCTGTGCTGTCACTCTCACAGGTGTTTCTGACCTCCAGTGAACTCTGCTTCCTTCACCTGGGCTGACCTCTTTCTCAAACAATCACTTGGGCTCTCTTAAAGGGGCCCTGTTTTCTGGGTACTGCTCTTAAAGGGGCCTTGCTCCAATTAACCCCTTGTGGCAGGGCCAGCTCCCAGCTGCTCTGCCACACTCATTCTTTCTTATTCACAGACTTCATCTTATTCTTATGATTATTCTTATTCTCTTTTTCGCCTATTCTTTTCTGTTTATCTATGTATTTTATTCTATTCTTTTATTCTATTCTATTCAATTGTATTCTTATATTCTCATTCTCAGATTTGTTTTTTCCATTTATATTCTCTTCTGGCTAGAAATGTCATTTCATGGTGAACACATGATAACATAAAGCACGTGAACTAAGGCTGTTCTGGGTATTTCAAAAATGTGAATATTTCTGAGGGTCTGAGGATGAGTCTCATATGTTTGGACCAGTCCTCAGACCCTCAGAGAATACTCATAATTTGGGGAGGTTGACAAAGGCAAGAGAGGGGTCTGGGGGGAGGGACTAGGCCAGCAAAGGCCAGGAAAGAGGGGGTGGGGTCCTAGAAAGGTTGTCAGGGGTAGTGTACTTAATCTCCAGAGGGGGTCCTGCAATGCATGGCCCCTCCCAGGCTGGTAAGTTAAAAGAAAAAGGGGGGAAATGGGCATGCTCAGACCTTTCCAAGATGGTGCTGGCAGTGTCAGGACTGTCAGCACTGTCAGTGCCATCTTGGATGTGGCCAGCTGCTGCTTCTGAGCATGCCCAGAACTTCTGAGCCATTTTTCACTGGCGATACCTAATGCCAGTGCTGTTTGAGATTATTAGGTGCCAATAAAGCCCAATTAAAATGAGTCCATGATTTAATAGTTATCCTTTTAAAAACTGAATGGAGTTTTTTTCACAAGGGTCACATAAACAACAGAGCTAGATGTACAAGCTGTTAACCTAGGCCCTTTTTACATGGGCAGCAGTGGGTGGGGCGATGGGTGTGCTGCCACGGTGGGTGGAGGTGGGTGTGCATCCATTCTCATGGGCAGACAGCCACCTCCACTCATCTCCACCCACGGAGTCTTCTCTGGTTTGCTGAATGACTGCGTGGGTGATGGGTGGAGGTTGGTGTGTGCCGGGAGCACAAACACCCGTCCCATCACCTACCGCCATGGTGTTTACACAGATGACCCACACACACACATGCCTGCACACCCAGCGGGAGGAGGGGCATCCATGTAAAAACAGCCCTAGTCATACAACATGGGCACAAAGTTGTTCAGCTCATTTTTAAAAAAATTGCCTTTGTTGGTAAGTATGCAAACTTTTGAACCTCACAGGAACCCTTTCTCAGGTTTGCAAAAAGTCAGAACTTCCTTGCTTGACAAAGGACCCATGTAGCCTGAAAGTGTACATATTCTCACCAACAGTAACTGGTCCAATAAAAGATATAATCTGAATTATATTCCATTCATTTCATCCATTTGGGAACAATGTGGCAACCACACTTTGTCTTGACTAGGGGTGCAATCCAGAACCCCCCCACATGTCTTATGTGTGCATGTGCATGTGAGATCCATGTGGGCTCCACATGGTTTGTGCACACACCACCGTCCCAATAATGGGGGTGCACCCAGATCAACCCGTAGATGGACAAGGTTCCCCATATTAATATAATGATTAAACAACACTCAAATAATTCTAGAGCTTTGGGACAGTCTATAGAACTAATGATCAGTAGATTTAAAACAAACAAAAGGAAGTACTTTTTTTACCCAATGTAAAATTAACTTGTAGAACTTGTTGCCAGACCACATTGCTAAGGGCAATCGCATATCTGCTTTTAAAAAGAGATTGGATAAGTTCTTGGAGGCTAGGTCTATAAATGGTTATTACTCAAGTTTATTGGGGAATGTAACCTCTGACTATTGCGGGCCCCATGCTTCCCTGAAGACTCAGGGCATCTTACAGTAATAAAAAGTCACAAAATAAAAAAAAATACAGTAAAATCCCTTAAAAATCACCACCCTCACTCCCAGTCCTTATCCTCAACTGCCAAATGCTGTGCCAAAAAGAAAAAATTACACTGCCTCTGGAATATGCTTGAGTTCTGATGGACCTCTGGAGGAACGGAGTCCAAATCCACAATACTGAGACAGCAACCAAGAACACCTCTCTGCGAACCCTTGTCATAGGGAAAAGATTGTCAGGTGGTAACCTCAAGAGAGCGCTCCCAGTTGACCACAGCGGATACCATGGACTCCATGGAGCATGGAAGGAAAGGCAGTCTTTGAAATGTGTGGGGACCAGGCTGTTTAGGGCTTTAGAATGTTGGGCTCAATCGACCATTGGTCTGACCCAATATGTTACTACTTACATTCTTATATTATTACTAGAATTTGTTTCCCTGAGTCAGTCTTTCTAAATTGCCACAGTTGAAAAGCTAACCCTTGGCTATTGGCGATCTTAATTAAAAGTATATAATTAATCTAAGCATCCCACTGTCTTCTTTTTGCCTATTATACAGAAATGTACTATAGCTGAAAAATATAATCAAGTTATTTTCTTTATTCACTAGTTTTTTGGGATCAGTGGGCCCATCCATTCCTACTGACTTCTCTGCTTAATAATTTATTTTGCAGGGCAGCGAAGCTGATTATTCCAATGGTCTCATTACTAATAAGTAATCCTTGGGGGGGGGGGGGGTGAGTACTGTTTAAAAAGCAAGTTAAGAGAAATCTTTCATGTTAGTTAATATCTTTGTACTGATAAGTCAATGCTGAAATGAAGATGAAAAGATATTCAGTATCCCAAGAATGTGTAAGATTTTTTTATAATCTTGGAATTGAAATTTCTTAGCTAGCTTTTATGTTTTAATATTAATTAGAGATGAAAGATAAGAGATTCATTCTATTGCCTTCTTTGGAAATTGTGAACCTTATAACATTTTTTTGGTTTAAAATGTTAAATGGCTTGGTGTGCTACATAACCTGTGAGTCAATACTTATTGAAAATGGCTTATCTTTTAATAGTTCACATAAGATAAATGATCCAAATTTTGGACACTCATCCAATGCGCACTGGAAATTATCTGAACCTTTTTAAACTACGTCTAGCAAGTCATTGGGTGAAGCCACATGAGACAGAGTGGGGAGGCTACCATGCCTTGGGTAGCCTTACCATACTTTGGGCAGCCGGGCCATACAGTGGAGTGCATCATATGGCTGGCATTTGCCAGATCTTCAGAAAAATTCTGAGGATACATCATGACCTGCCTTACCCAACATAGGGTAAGGCTGCCCAGGGCGAGGCAACTCATGTGCCTATGCCACGTTTGCC
>QEPC01010404.1:41901-60003 GCA_003113815.1 Sphenodon punctatus
AACAGGATCACACACTTGCAACAGACACATAAGGAACCACACTTGACCAGCAGCAACCAAGGAAGGGGCCTTGGCCCGTTAGCTTTCGGAGGGGCCAGTCTCTCCAGGCATTTGCAAGCTCTGTTCACAGGCACTGAGTGTCCTACAGCACCGGCAATTGAAGTATAAGCCCTGCCCCCCATGCATGCTTGAATGCGTGTGTAGCGATGCAACAGTGGGCAGGGCCCCACAACATCCTGGGAAGGTCAGGATTGAGCAGCCACACCAGGGCCATCATCAGGACATACGGAGGGGGATGGAGGCGCTGGAGTCGGTGCCTCTGTGGCTTCTGAGCTGCGGGGGCCGGGGCCCTTGCGTGATGGACATAGCTGCCACGCCGAGGAGTGGCCGCGGCATCTGACAGTACCCCCTCAACCCCCCCCGTCCAAGGGCAAGCCGTGGTTTGACAGGATGCAGTTGATGGCAGAGGTAGAGTAGTCGAGGGGCGGCGATATTAGCGCAGGTTCCCAGGAGCATTCTTCGGGGTAAAATCCCTGCAGTCAATAAGATAGGGCAAGCGGCCTTGATACATTTTAGTGTCCAGGATGGCGCGGACTTCATAGTCAGGGCCCATTGACAATGAGTCAAAGTAGGGGGTAGTGGCCGGAAGCTCTGGAGCGGAAGGTATGGTTGCTGGTTTCAAGAGAGACACGTGAAAGGTCGAATGGATACGCAGCCGGGGGGGGCAGCTGCACGGTGTAGGTGATGTTGTTCACCTTCTGGAGAATAGGGAAGGGTCTGATATACTTGTGGTTGAGCTTGGTAGAGGGTCTCTTGGAGGGGTAACGTCGGCGATCGACCCAAACGTTATCTCTGGGCTGGAATTGTGGAGCCTGTTGCCGGTGGCGATCAGCATAGAGTTTATACTGTTGCCAGGCCTTTGTCAGAGTCATTTTAGCAAGGGTGTGTACCTGCCACAGTTGTTGGGCCATAGCTCCTGCTGCTGGTAATGTACTTGCTGGAAGAATCGGGAAAGCCATTTGGGGATGGTAGCCATACGTGATGTAGAAGGGGGAATTTCCGAAGGAAGCATTCAGAGCATTGTTGTAGGCAAATTCAGCCATAGGCAGCCAGGAATACCAATCGTCTTGGAGGTAGTCAACATAACATCGTAGAAATTGTTCAAAGTTCTGATTGACTCGCTCCACCTGTCCGTTTGCCTGAGGATGGTATACTGTTGTTGGTTTCAGCTGTACTTGGAGTGCCTTAAAAAGAGCTGTCCAAAAGTGAGATACAAACTGTGTCCCGCGATCACTTATGATCTCTGTTGGCCATCCGTGAAGCTTTAGAACATGTCATAGAAACAAGAGGGTGGTGCATTGTGCTGTTGGGAGGCCTTTTTTAGGAACTGAAAGCTGTTGCTAGCTTGCTCATGCCCCCAGCTATAAGGGTGATTCTTTTTTAAAATCTGGGTCAATGGAGTTGTCACTTCCACATAATGGGACACATATTGGCGGTAGTAATTGATGCTACCGAGAAAACGCTAAAGCGCCTTAACCGTCTTGGGAGGGGGCCATTGTTGAATTGCCAGGATCTTTTTCTGATCCATCTGGATCCTGGCTGGACTAATGATGAACCCCAAAAGCTCAATTGTGGTCAAATGAAATGCACATTTCTCTTGTTTGCAATATAGCCAATGCTCCTGTAGCCGTTGCAGGACTTGCTGCACATACAGTACATGTTGCTCATAGGAGGCAGAGAATATCAAGATGTCATCTAGGTAGGCTATAACAAAGGTGTCTAAAATATCTCAAACTATATCATTAATGAGGAGTTGAAAAGCGGACGGAGCGTTTGCTAAGCCAAAAGGAATAACTAAATACTCAAAGTGTCCATAGCGAGTGCAGAAGACCGTCTTCCATTCATCTCCTTGTCGAACTCATAGTAAATTATAGGCTCCCCTGAGGTC
Organism: Sphenodon punctatus; assembly: GCA_003113815.1. Classification (NCBI taxonomy): domain Eukaryota; kingdom Metazoa; phylum Chordata; class Lepidosauria; order Sphenodontia; family Sphenodontidae; genus Sphenodon; species Sphenodon punctatus. The sequence continues at coordinate 43,850 of QEPC01010404.1, forward strand.
TAATTTGGTAAAAAGTCAGGCCCCTTGGAGCCGGGTTCAGAAGTTCTGGAATCAGGGGTAGCGGGTACCGGTTCTTAATAGTTACACTGTTCAGGCCCCGGTAATCGTTGCTGGGCCTTAGTCCACCACCTTTTTTGGGAACAAAGAAAATGGGGGCCCCTGCCGGGGAGGTCGAATGTCGGATGAACCCATTCCGTAGGGCTTCATCTAGATATGCCCAAAACTCTATAAACTCAGGGTTTGAAAGGGCATAGATACGTCTGAATGGAGGCTCCTTTCCAGGGATTAAATCTATGGAACAATCATAAGGTTGGTGAGGTGGCAATTGAGCCACATGGGATTTACTGAAGACCTCCTGGAAGTCCTTATATTCCCAGGGAAGCGATGGGTCTGGTTCACCAGATGCCAGACAGAGGGTCGTCTGGGTCAGTCCCAGTGGAGCAGGGGTTAAACAGTGTTGAGTACAATAGGGAGATGTGAAGAGAAGTCGCTGTTGAGTCCACTGTATCTGTGGTTCATGCAGCATCAGCCATGGGAGGCCCAAAACCACAAGAAAGAGAGGGGTGCAGACCACGTCAAATGCGAGGGTCTCCTGGTGTCATCCTATAGCACATGACAATAAGGTGGTTTGCTGCGTGACTGGGCCAGAAATTAGGGGTGAACCATTGATGGTATGGACCACCTCGGGGTGCCTCTTGGGCTGAATCGGTAAGGCGTGGTCTTGTACCAAGACTGCGTCTATGAAGTTTACGTACTCCCCCGAGTCCAGTAATGCCCATACTACCAAGGAACGGTGTGGTGAAATAGTCAGGGTTAGTGGTACTCGTAAATGGAGGGGAATATGAGCTGTAAGGGAAGGGGTGATGTTTACGGTCAGGACATCCCCTGCCTGTCCCGACCCCTGGCATTCCCCGATTGCTGTCGGTAGTAGGGGAGGCGGGACACTCTTGGATGAAATGTCCCAGCTTTCCACAGTAAAAACACGCCCGTGAACAGAGACGACGATCCTGATCTTCGGATGTAAGTGGCCCCTGGGAGGCCCCCAACTGCATTGGCTCTGGGTCTGGTTGAGGCTGTCCAGCTGCCTCGAGGCTGGGAGGTGACATAGGCACTGGCCTTACTAGGAAGCCCGTGTTGTCCTGCCACCTCTCTCTCCGCTGTTCTGCCAGTCATGTGTCAATTTGGAGTGCCAGTGTGACCACACTGGCCCAGGTATCCAGAAGGGCGATGTAGGCCAATTGTTCCTTTAAGTCGTCTGCCAGCCCTTTTCGGAAATGGACTCGAAGGGCATCCTCGGACCATTGCAGCTCCAGGGCAAGCTGCTGAAACTGAGTGATGTACTCTAAGAGGGGCGTGCGGCCTTGTTGCAAGACCAAGATGGCGGCTTCGGCATCCCGGTGGCGATGCAGGTGGTCAAAAAGAAAGCAAAATTCTTGGATGAAACCACTATAGTCTGTCAGGAGGGGGCTCTTGCTAGTCAATAGGTTCATGGCCCACTCTAGGGCTATTCCTCCTAAATTCCTGATCACAAAGGCCACCTTTAGGGCATCTGTAGCATACGTGGCAGCCTGTGTTGTGAAGGTGAGATCGCAGGTGGCCAGAAACCCCCAGAAGGCCTTACAATACCCTTGGAATTCGTTGATCTGGGACCCCTGTGGTTCCCTCAGGGCGGTCGGGGCCACCGGCTTAGGTGGAGGAGGCAGTGCGGCCGCAGCTGCAGCCGCCCCACCTGCCTCCACCACCACTGGAGGGGGTCTAGAGGGTACCAACAGAACCACCATGGGAGGGTTAGCAGGATGCAGCTGTGCCACCGCAGCTGCCAGGTCCGTGTGTTGCTCCTGCAGGTCTTTGATCTGCATAGCCATGGTCTGCACAGCATACACTAATTTCCCTCTCTCTTGGGCAACATCCATGAAGGAAGGCATGGAGGCAGCAGGACTGGTGAATCTGTCAGTGGGAGGGGGAAGAAGGGGGAAGGAAAGCCGCCCACACATGCCTCTTACGCACAAGGGGGCTCTGCTCACACTGTGCGGAGGAAGGAAGTCCGTCAGGATAGTATGCGGGCCTTTCCACATGCTTTTGCACCAGGAATTCAGGCCCCTATCATCATTGGGTGCAGAGCTGTAGTCAGAAAGGGGAATCTCACTCACCCTACTCCCAAACAAATGAGGACGGGGAATTCTTTGAGGAAGGGTGAAGGGTTCCAAGGGGGTAGGTCCCAGGCAGAAGGAAGAGAGACCATGAGGCTTTTGCACTATGAGGGATGGGGGGGAGTAAAAGGTCCCATGGAGAAGTGGGGGGAAGACAAACAAGCCCGTAGGCTCACACACATACACACACACACACACACACACACTCACCAAGGGGAGGATAGGGAAAAGGATCACACACTTGCAACAGACACACAAGGAACCACACTCGACCAGCAGCAACCAAGGAAGGGAAAGGAGCACAATATGGGGCATGGAGGTAAAAGGGTGGGGGAGCAGTTCAAATAACCCAAAAACCAAATAAAGTCAAAATTTCAGACTCTTAGCTTTCGGAGGGGCCAGTCTCTCCAGGCATTCACAAGCTCTGCTCACTGGCGCTGAGTGTCCTACAGCGCCAGCAATTGAAGTATAAGCCCCACCCCCCNGGTCCCCAGTCCTATCTGGCTAAAAGCTGCTAATGGACCTATCTTCCAGAAACTTGCCCAAACCTCTTTTAAACTCGGCTATACTGTTGGCCTTGACCACTTCCCCTGGCAGTAAATTCCACAACCTAATTGTACGCTGAGTGAAAAAAACCTTTCTTTTGTCTATTTTTACTCTGCCACCTGTGAGTTTCATGGAGTGTCCCCTAGTTTTAGTACTAGTTGGGAGGGTAAATAACTATTCCCTGTTTACAAGTTCCACACCACTCATGATTTTATAGACCTCTATCATATCTCTTCTCAGCTGTCTCTTTTCCAAGCTGAAGAGTCCCAACCTATCAAGCCTCTCCTCATACGGGTGCTGTTCCATACCCTGGATCATTTTTGTTGCCCTTCTCTGTACCTTTTCAGTTAATTCAAGGAAATCCCAGATCCTGGTATTGGGGAAGCGAAAGGTTAAGTCCAAATGGGAGATAAAGGGTTCCAACTTTCAACAATACGATTTCTGTATGTATATGGGTATGAGCCTGGCAAGCAATACTATATGGGGAAGGCATAGAAGGCAAGTTGCTTTAAAAGCTGCAGGGGCAGCAAAGGGTATAATGAGATTGGCAAGAAGATCTAGAAGAGTAAGTTTTTCGGATATACTTAGGGTTTATAAAATGAAGGTCCAATCTATGATAACTTTTGGATCGGAAATCATTCCAGATAACTCCTCTTCTTTGGAGGTGGTCCAAAACAAGTTCCTAAGGGGTTTTTTGGGTCTTCCTCCAGGATTCCCCGCTTCGGTGCTGAGGACAGAGACAGGGGTGTCAGCTATTTTAGCACTTGTGAAGAGACTAAGGCTAAGGTATTGGGTTAGGTTATTATATCTTGAGGAAAGCTCTTTACCCTCTCACTGCCTGCAAGAAATGCTTGATCACCAAGGGACCCAGAGTTATGTCTGGATGAAGCATATCCTATTAGACTTGCAGCATGCGGGCTGGTCCTCTTCATGTTTCTGGGGGAAGCGTGTGAATCAGCAGAGGAATATGATTGACACCCATCTGCTGGATATAGCTAGTCCGGAGGATATGGCGGCATTGGCTGAATGGAGGGTAGCACCACTCCTTCCCAAAATAAAGCAACATATTTTGGAGACTTATTTAGATAAATTGGACAACCCCACTCGTAGAGCTTTTACGAGACTGCACTTCCAGCTCTTTTCCTCCGCAGTACAGCGAGGGCGTTTCGCTAAAATCCCTTATGATCTTCGTGTGTGTAGGTGTGAAAAGGGTGGTGTGGATGATCTAAGGCATTTCCTCCTCGGCTGCTCATTCCATGATGATCTAAGGGAAGTATGGCTTAGACCTTTAGCGGCAATCAATGAGTTCTGTCCAGAAGAGGGGCAAATTGTTAGGATGTTAACATTAAGAGAAACGCAAGAGAAAAGAGCAGTTTCATTTTATACTCTGTTAGCTGAGCAATACCGAGATAAGTTGCTGCTGCTTGACTAATTTTGGATTGGTGATCGGTTTTGGAGCCCTTTGTTATTATTGTTACGTAGGTTCTTTTTGTTTGTTAGTATTTAAGTGTGATCATTATATTTTACTTTGTTATGTGTACTTTATGATTTTTGTATACTTGGATTTTGTATATCTTCTCTATGTATTTTAGTGGCTATGGCGATAAACTGATTTTGTATATTCCCTATTTACGTATTTTATTGGCTATGGCGATAAGCTGACACCGGAAATAAAATGAACTGAACTGAGCTGTACCTTTTCTAGTTCCGCTATGTCTTTTTTGAGATGGGGTGACCAGAACTGCACACAATATTCAAGGTGCGGTCACACCGTTGATTTGTATAGAGGCATGATGACATGCTCAGTTTTATTCTCTATTCCCTTGCGAATAATTGCTAACATTCTATTTGCTTTTTTGACTGCTGCTGTACACTGGGCTGAGGATTTCATTGTATTAGCCACAATCACTCTTAGATACTTTTCCTCAGTGGTAACTCCTAGCTTAGTACCAGCATTGTGTATTCATAATTTGGATTATTTTTCCCAATCTGCATCACTTTGCACTTATCCATATTAAATCTCATCTGCCATATAGATGCCCATGCACCCAGTCTTGTAAGATCTTGCTGCAGCTCCTCACAGTCTGCTCGTGTTCTGACTACTCTGAATAACTTGGTGTCATCTGCAAATTTGATCACCTCACTCTTAACACCCTTTTCCAGATCATTAATGAATACATTGAAAAGAACTGGTCCCAGTACAGATCCCTGGGGCACACCACTTTTTACATCCCTCCATTGTGAAAACTGGCCATTTAGTCCCACTCTTTGCTTCCTATCCTTTAACCAGTTACCAATCCATAGCAAAACACTACCTCCTATCCCATGACTTTTTAATTTTCTCAAGAGTCGTTTATGTGGGACCTTATCAAAAGCTTTCTGGAAATCCAGGTACACTATATCTGCTGGGTCTCCCCTGTCCACATGCTTGTTTACGCCCTCAAAGAATTCCAAGAGATTAGTGAGGCATGACTTCCCTTTGCTAAATCCATGCTGACTCTTTGCCATTAAGCCATGTTTATCAATATGTCCAGTGATTCAATATGCCCAGTGATTCAATATGCCCAGTTGTCAACAGTCATTGCCAATTGACAACCTTCATCTGTGTACAGGGATTTTTTTTGTTTTACAGAGGCAGAAGCATGGTTGTTACTAGGAACCTTGATGTTGCCCTATTCTTACAAGAGACCTTCAAGAATGTTCACACCAAAATGTGAATTTGCTGATAGTTCTAATGTTTTTGCCATAAGGCAAATCCTGGAAGGTATGTAGAAGCATTTATTCTGGAGCTAGATGTTGGTAGATATAGATATGGAAAAGTCTCTTGCAGAGCCGGCTTTATCACAGGGCAATCCATCCAGGGTGACTACTCCAGCCTCCTCTCTTTCTGGAAGCCCTGAAGTGGCTCCTCTTGGAACCAGGGCAGGATGTGGGTACTCCATTCCTTCCCAGTGAGGTCCCAACATCTTTATCTATGCGCTGCAACTTAGCATCCCAACACTCAACCAATATGCAATTAACATCTAGAGAGTAGAATCTGAACTCCTCAAAGGCCTTTTTTTTTTTCATTTACTGAGAAAGAACAAAACTGAGGTGCAACCACAGAAGCTGCTGGGGCCCGATCCCCGCATGGCCTTGTAGCAGGCAAACACAGTTACCACACTGCTGGCTCGCAGGTCCTGCCACAACCAGAACAGGCCAAAATGCCGGTCACACAAGCAGGTACCCAGCTCTGCCCTGCCTCCTTCCCTGGCATAAGCAAGATCCTGCCCCCAGATGTGACATGGCCACATGTGATAAGTTAAACAGGTGCCACTCAAAGCCCTGCAGTGAAGCTTACAGAGCAGTGGGGAAAATGCAGCCCAGCCACACATGTTGCCTCACCTTGGGCAGTCTTACTTCATTTGGAGGGGAGGGGGCTGGACTGGACAGGGATCCTGGAGAGAGCTGGCTACACAAGCCACCAGGATCCCTTGCAGCTGTGTAACACTCCTCTCCTCTCCCCAGGTAATGCCATAAAGCGGAGCTGCCGTGAGGGTGACGCCCTCTGGGTGGCAGCTGAAGGACACCACCAAAGGGCAAAGAGCCGTTGCGGGGCATTAGCTGGCAGAGGCAGCGGAGGCGGCTATGGCACTGTACATTGCCTCATAAGCTGCAAGAGGAACATTGCCCCAGAACAGCTGTTGCCCGCTGCCAGGATCCCTGACTTGGCTTCATGGGCTGGGAGCCAAATAGGGCTCACCCCAAAGGGAGAAAACACATCCTGCCCCCACGGATCTCCCACCCACCCGTCCCCTTAGGCGTAGCCCTTAGTGGGACTGCGGGGAGACTTTTTTGTTGTTTTAAGGGGAATTGTGGTGGGGGTGAGGTGTTTTTTTCATGAGGGAGGGGGAAAAGGAGACTGGGTTAGGGAGGGAAGGGCTGATCCCCTCGGTGTAAGGGAGGGGTGCAACCCTTTTAGAGGGAGGGATCCTTCTGTGGGAGAGGAGGATGGGGGGTGTCTTGGGGGTGGAGATCTCCCTTGGGGGGATGGGGGGGCAGCCTTTGGGGGGTATCAGTGGAGCAGTTCAGGGGGGTCTGCAGCCATAGGGGTCATTCTGGGATGGGCGAACTATGATCTTTCTGGGAGGTGTGTTTGATCTGTGAGATGGGACAGGTGGTGTGTTTCTGTCCCACTCACTGGCCCCAGGCAGGTCGTGAGGTAATTGGGGTGCAGAGGACCCCTGGCCTTGGCTTGATGCTGATAAATGCAAGGTCAGCAGTTAATAAGTCAACTGCGGTGCGGGAGTTGATCCTTGACCAAGCGTCCGACCTCGCATGTGTCACGGAGACCTGGCTGGACACTGAATCAGGGCCTATATTGGCTGATTTTGTTCTAGCTGGGTACTCTGTGCAGCATCAGTCATGGCTGGAGGGATGGGGCGGGCAGTGTAGCCATTATTTTTAAGGATGCCTGGTCTGTGAGGAGATTTCCTGTGCGACCTATCATGGGTATAGAGGGTCTCCATCTCGGGTTGGATTTGGCAAGAGACAGAGTGGTGATACTGCTGATATACCGTGCACCCACCTGTACTGCAGCCTCCCTGCACGCACTGACTGAGCTGGTGTCGGAGGTGGTCTTGCGGTCCCCCAGGACAATAGTTCTGGGGGACTTCAACATCCACGCCAACACCAGTCTTGGAGGGGTGGAGCGCGAGTTCATGGCCGCCATGGCAACCATGGGCCTGTCTCAGAGAGTAGTGGGCCCCACATATATTGGGAGGACATACCCTGGACATGATATTTTGCACAGGCCTTGAGGCAGGGGATCCATTGGTGGGGGAGGTATCAACAGTGCCCTTGTTGTGGACGGATCATTATCTCCTCTGGGCGGATATCTTGGCGCATGTTGGCCCCCGGGAGGGTGTGGAACCAGTTAGGTTGGTTCACCCCCAAAGGCTTATGGAACCTGGAAGGTTCCAAATAGCTCTAGTGGATGTTTCCTCTGACCTCGATGACCAGTCACTTGATGACCTCGTGTCTAGGTGGAATATCGGGCTGATTGAGACCATCGACTGTATGACTCCCAGGCATCCGCTCCCAAATTGCTGACAACTTAGCTCCTCGTGGTGTACCGGGGAGCTGCGGTGAATGAAGTGGGAAGGGTGGCTGTTAGAGCAATGGTAGCATCATTCACGTACTGAAGTTGACCAGTTGCGGCATAGCTTGTGGTTATATACCTATGCCGTTGCGGTGCGGACAGCAAAGAAGGTTTTCTTTGCTGCCCATGTTGCATCCACTAAGTCCCACCCAACTGAGCTGTTGCAGGTGCTGAGGGGGCTGGGTCCATCCAGCCTCCCTCCGCCTGGACGTAGAACCATCAAATGCTCGCTGTGATTTGTTTGTGGGCTTTTTGTGGATAAAATCTCTCAAATCCACCACAGTTTTGATGCAATTTTTTTTTACAGAGAACGGGTCAGAGGCAGTAGAAGCCCCTTCTTGTCCTGTTTAATGGGATGAGTTTCAGGCAGTGTCGCCCTCAGATGCAGGGGATGCTCTTGGGACTGTTCGAGCCACCTATAGTGAACTAGACTCATGCCCGTCCTGGCTGGTTAAGGCTAACTGGGAGACATTGGGGCCGCTGCTGGTGGGGATAGTCAACACCTCCCTTGGGGAGGGCAGGGTGCCGGACTATCTCAAAGAGGTGGTGGTGCAGCCGCTACTCAAGAAACCATCTGTGGACATTGATGCCCTTGCCAGTTATCGGCCAGTCTCTAACCTCTTTAAAACCCTAAACGGCTTGGGCCCCACCTATCTGCAGAACCGCCTCACCCTCCAGGTCCTGGATCAACCCATTGTGGCTGGCTGAGGGCTCCCTCCTTGGGGTTCCCCAGGTTTCTCATTTATCTACTATGAGGAGGGCATTCTCCATGGCTGTGCCTGACTGTGGAACTCCCTCCCATTGGAGATCCACTTGGCTGCCGACCTCCCCTGTTTTCACAGACAATGTAAGACCTGGCTGTTCCATCAGACCTTTCCCGAGGGAGATGGGGTGGAGAGGTTGGGTTAGGGTTGAGGGGATGAGGTTTTATATTGTTTATATTGTTTTTAATTGTAATTATTTTTGTTTGTTTTTAATGTTTAAAATGGTTTGTTTTTTTTAAATGTTGTGAGCCGCCCCGAGATGCCTGAGGCAGGAGGGGGCAGCATATAAATTTTATTATTATATTAAATAAATAAATAAATAAATAAACTTTGGGGTAAGGATGCTATGTGATGCATCCTCTGACTTTTTCCAAGAACGCATTGCATAGCAGCCGGCTGTTCACCCTGCCATGGTGCACTGGGTTTAGGCTACTCAAGACGTGGTAGTTTTTCCAGGGTGTCATGTGTGACTCCACCCCTAGTGTTTTTATTCTGAAAATTACTTATTCTTTCAGCAGTTTCTGGGCTTTAAAGAGTTTCAGTTGTCTTCAATAAATCTTAATTTTTTTTAAAAGAAAAGAGAGGGATATTAGTATTTTATACTGATGATCCCAGACATCATAGTCAACAAACAGTGCTGCATCATTGTCCTAGAATACCATAGTTTATTTATTTATAAAAACTTGATACCCCGCCATCCTGACACAGCAGCTCGGGGCAACTTACATTGGGACTTACAATTGGGACTTACAATAGTTCTACCTGCCTTGTTTGAAACAATTCCTTATTAATGCAAAGCCCTTCATGGCCTGGGCCGTGCCTATCTACAGAATTGCCTCACTCCTCATGTGCCCGTACGACCCTGAGATCATCCGTAGGGGCCTTTTTGGAGGTTCCCCGGGTGAGAAAATGTGAGATCTTTTTCAGTGGCTGCCCCCGTGCTGTGGAATTCACTCGTTTGGCCCCTACCCTCCTGTCATTTTGACATTTGTATAAGACCTGGCTGTTCCGCCAGGCTTTTGGTGAGGGGTAGGGGTGGGGGTGGGGTAGGGTTTGGGAGGGAGGGTGAGTTTTATGATTTGTTTTAAAATTTGTTTTTTTAATTGTTAAATCTTTTGTGTTGTTCACTGCCTTTGGACAGGAGGGGCGGGATACAAGTTTTAAATAAATAAATAAATAAAATAAATAAATAAATAAAAAGGTATTTTTTTCTAGGAAAAACACACTTGACAGGACACATACATATACATGCACACATATGCAGGATATAAAATAGAAACTTTGGACTTATGGTCAAAATTGGAAAAATATATGATGTCAGATTCTGCCTGGATCAGTGAGTCAATGTAAAAGTTGACTAAAGAACTCAGGAGACACAAATCCCAATTATGTAAATAATTAATAATAATCAACTACTCTAACCAGTATTCCATAGTATTCAAAACCAATTTGATGGCTGGAATATGCTACAATGTATGCACAAAAAGTTAAAGAACAGTGCTCCCCCCTTTCCCACGGGGGCATGTGTTGTGTAAAAAGCATAGGTGATTTGTGATGGGGGAGGGGCTTTGATACTCAGAAACCCTATAGAACCCACTGCCAAGCCCCAACCTCCGCCCCCCTCCCCCCATTGACAGTTATTAGTCACCCATGGGGGAAAACGTTTCCAGAGCAAACCAGACAACCAACAACAATAACAATCCAACCCACCATGAACTTTAGAAGTTCTTTGTTTTACATAGGTCTGCTTGCACTGCAACCATTCTTCACACAGCATCTACCCCACAGGGGAAGGCAGCAAGGGCTGTGCTCCATGTTTCTTCCTCTCCTGACAGCAGAATGTGTGACTATGTCCTAAAATTAAAATAATTGTTGCCCTTTATAGGAGAACCTCCAGGCAACTCAGTTTACGTGCTTGCTTCCTCGGGGAAGCTATAGTTAATATACACCAGTTTAGTTGAGATTTTAAAAGCCAGCAAAGAGATCTAGTCACATAACTCTCCTTAAGATTAAAGTGACTAATATTAAAAGGGAGTTGTGTAATTAAATCCTCCAGTCAGATTATGAATCTCAACTTTCAAGACTGCTTACAAGGATATTTATCATAACTGTTGGAAGCATAATAAAATTAGCTGTATCTTTGTAGAAAAGGTCATACAATAATTGTTGTAATTTCCATGCAAAATATCACCTAAACAATTTTATTAACTTTTCAGACACCATTGTTTCACATATGATTAATGATAGCAACATAATTAGAGTTTGGTTTTGTCAGAAGATAGATGTTTCATCTTTCTTTGGTCTTCATATCGTAAGGATTTACCAGCCATTACCTTTGTTTCATTGTAAAATGATATGCATTTTCCATCAGCCCAATTCAGTGTATATGTTTAATTAATTTTTAAAATTGTTGTTAATTTGATTATGATTTATAGGAAGTAATACATTACTTTTCAAAGGAAATTAAAGGCTCTAGTAAAATAGTAATTAAATCTAAAAGGAAAGTCTGAAATTAAGCAATGAGTAAGGTGGGTCATTTGTTCGCAACGCGTACATGGTGCCCATTTGTTGACTCGTAAATGAACTGTCAAAATAGCAGTGAAAAGAAAAGTAGCCTTATATCACTGTCACTTGTACAAGTACTTTCCCAATAAAGCCTGCTTATAGAGGAAGAATGAGGAATTTGTACCCTTTGGGCCCAATCCAAGGTGCGTGAACATATCACATGCAAAATGTGCACAATGCTTGTATACCATGTACGCTGTGCGTGCACAAATTTTGTGTTTAGTGCACGTGCACACTACACGTATCTTGGATTGGCTTCTCTCCATCCAAGGCTCTTCAGAAGTATTATCATAAGAACATAAGAACATAAGAAGTGCCATACTGGGTCAGACCAATGGTCCATCTAGCCCAGCATCCTCTCTCCAACAGTGGCCAATCACGGTGGCTTGGGAGAAGCACACAACAGGTCACAATGGGGAATCCATTCCCTGTTGTTATCTCCCAGCTCCCATCATGTTCCCTGATCCTGTCTGGCTAATAGCTGCTAATGTACCAATCTTCCAGAAACTTGTTCAAACCTCTTTTAAACTCAGCTATAGTACTGGCCCTTACCACAGCCTCTGGCAGTAGATTCCACAACCCAATTATATGCTGAGTGAAAAAATATTTTCTTTTATTTGTTTTAAACCTGCCACCCATGAGTACATGGAGTTTCCCCTAGTTCAACTAGCTGAGAGGGTAAATAACCAATATTAACTATATCTGAAAACACAACTCAGAAGGACTGCATTGTAAACAATTATGCATATTATTTTTTACAGAATGAAAATCCTGAGTTGTAGTGGACTAACCTTTTATGGGAATATGTTTTCTCAGAGAAATGTTCACTATAGTAAAAACTTGCTGTCTACTTATTGTAATACTGTGTAAAGCATAAAGTTGTTGTCATTCAATCAAGGTCAAAGCAGGAGGGACTGACAGAAGAGAGCCCAGGCATTCTGATTCCCACTCTTTTGCACTAAGTAGTAGACACATCACTACCAAAAATATGTGAAGCTAGTGACAATCAGGGACATTTCCAATGGTTAGATTTTTTGCAAGATAAAAATGAAGATAATGATTTTTCCAGGTGAATGGCTGGGCTGATAGAACTCATAAGGTGCATACAATATAGTTTCTCAGCAGAGCAAGCTGGAAATCATGTGCAGAGTTCTGTCAGATTCCTCTTTGCGTCTCCCCAAAGGAATAATTCTTTGCTGTATTTGCTGCACATTTCCCTATCTATCTACATTTTTCAAGAATATCGGAACTGTCATAAAATAACCATACAGAAAGAAGGAGCATTCAGGTTAAAACAAAAGTGGAGAAAGGTGAAGAAGTTTTAAAATGTTCCAAAGTATCTATGCAACTTTTAGAAAACTAAGAAGGAAAATGTCAGAATAAGTTCCCGGTCTTGCAGTGGGCTTAATATACAATGCACGGTCCTAGATCAGCTCAAAGGTGCAATAACAGGATTATAGGATGGAGGTATAATTGTACAAAGACTATAATGTGCAGAACTGTACTTTATTAAATGCCAGCAAATACAACATGCACCACAAGAAATAGTTACCCCCCCCACCAAAAAAAAAAAAAAATAGAACTCGAAGAATAGCTTTTGAAAGGAAATTAATTCTTCAAAATAAATAATTACTTTAACAGGATGGTTTGGAGCTGTTGATTCCCACCTATTTTACTGTCTGATGCTTTTAGAGAAAAAAGGTCCACCCGGTATTGATAACCAATATAGTATTGCATCTGGACAAAAAGGGTGTTCGAGGATTATATGGGAAGAACTGAAAAATCTTCAGCTTTATTTAGAGATGTAAATTGTCTTCTTTTCAGGAAGAATCCATGTAATTGCTAACTATTGTATGATATTTCAGTGCCACTAGTTTAAATGATGAATCACTGCAGTAATAAAATATAATAATGCACACTAAGAGTCTATATTATACCCGTCAGTTAGCGCTGCAGATTCATGTCATTTAGAGGAATTACATTAGCAAATCATATGCCATAAGCAATCACATAATGAATATTTTGGTCATGACATAATTTTCCATTGTAGCCCAACTGATTGTGTTAATGCATTGCCAAGTCAGTATGGCAGAATATATAACCTATGTATATCCTTGTTATCAAGTACTTCATACCCCAAATGTGCAAAAGTAAATAATGTTTAGGAACAATTAAAAAAAAACAACAACAACCACCTCATTATATTATTGATCAAACTCTCCTTAAAAATTACAAATGCCAATGGCCTTGTCTTCCATGCACCACTTTTTCTCTCACAGCTCAGGGTATTAACTCACATTACATCCTACACGTGTTCAGCATTGCCAACAAGGCAATTCTGAACACATACTGGCTGTGTACATGTAAAAGCTTGTGGGTAGCTTGTGGGATAAACTTGTTGGTTACCCACACATTGTTAGAGGGACAGAGAAGCTTATTGGTCTTTCGAAGCAGCAACAGCAGTGGCAGGTCCCAGAGAGTTAACAAGCAGTCACAAGTCTGAACACTACCTCTAGCTACTCCCTGATATCTTCCATTGGGCACCCCCAATCAGCTGTTTGGCATCAGCTCATTCCGTGCGGACAGCTCTTCAGTGAACCCATGGTTTGGAGGGATTTGTGATGTAAGCACACACACACACACAATTCTCTTAGGGGAGGAGGGGCTGCTTGTTTGGACTGCTCTCCCTGCCAGCCCAAAGTGTGGTGGCTGAAGTGGCCCTCCATGGGACAGATGGGGGATCTGGCTTGCCCCTGTCTCCTTTGTTTGCACACTTATTCTCTTTTTGTGAGAACACTTTACTCCTCTCAAATAAGCTAGCATCCCTCTTTGAAAAAGCCAGTGAGAGGAAGAACATTGTGATGCAATCAAAATTTACTTACTTATGCTGTAGGAGAGCAATCATCTGTATAAAACTTGTAAATCTACACAGATGCACATGAGATCAGAATTTGAGCCAATGTGTATACGACAGAATTAGCTATCACTCCTCACAAACAACTTCCTCTTCCCACTGGATAACTGTTTGGAGACCTCACTCTGCAACTTCTTGTCACCCATGCAGCAGTCTTATTAGGTTCAATGGACCTGCTGAATAGGAAATGAATAAAACCTGAATAGGAAATGTTCATGTGAATGAGAATGGCAGTAGCCCGGCACTCATAGTGTTAGTGGTTCACTATGTATGTTTAGGCCTACTGCAGTCTATAGTCATTAGGTGTTTTTATATGGGAGAAATTTCTCCTAAAGCTTAAAGATCTGGCTTGGGAACACCCCCAGAGGGATATTTACATACTCCTCGCTTCACCCCGATCTGGATTTGGAAGCTGAGGAAGAAATGTCTCCCGTCTAAAACATCCATTCATTTAAATTAGAATTTAGCCTTACTAGAGGATGATAACTTCATTGGAGTACTTTCTAATGAACCCTCCCTGTTTTGGTTTAAAACCGAGGGTCCAAAAATCTGGCCATTACGGTTCCCAATTTTTAGTTCTGTATCCTCCCATTAAAGTCAATGGGGAAATCCTTCCATTGACTTCAATGGGAAATTTTCCCATTGAAGTCAATGAGCAATCACCTGCTTGTTCCGTGCCACATTTAGGTAGACTTTGTGTTTTCATAGCAGATTGGAAGCAACATAGCTTTTAGAATAGCTGCTAGGTTGTGGGATCCTGCTCACTCCATGAAGAATGGACTGCTCTGTTCTGCACAGAGGGGTGGCAGAATTTATAGCTCCTTTTTCTATATATACTTGTGTATAGCATCGAATCTAGATAAACAAATGTTTACCACAGTCCTTTTGCACTTAAAGTGTTGAACACGCCAACTCACATCAGACCTCTTGGGGTACAGCTGTACCCTAGCATGGGGTAGAAATCTACCCCATGGTAAAACAAATTGGGGTAAATTTCTACCCCAGGGCATTTTTGTCCAGGGGGGAAAAAAACCCAAAACAGGTTAATGGTAACTGACTTTCCTTCGGGGATATTGTATACCTCTGTGCAGGTGACACTGTCCCAAGGCTGTTTTTAGATGAGATGCTATCACACAGGTCCACTCATCCCACATGCATCCAAGCACTCATTTGAAGGTGCAGTGGGGGGTGTGCATGCTCCCATGACCAATGCACCCCCCACCCATGGCCTAAATGAGCACTAAGCAGCGGTCAGCAGAGAAAA
Source organism: Sphenodon punctatus (assembly GCA_003113815.1). NCBI lineage: Eukaryota > Metazoa > Chordata > Lepidosauria > Sphenodontia > Sphenodontidae > Sphenodon > Sphenodon punctatus. The sequence goes on from QEPC01010404.1 coordinate 59,193, forward strand.
AGCCAGAATGCTCCGTGCGGGGGAAGGGAAATCCATACATGAGGACGGCCCCACATGCATCCCTGGCTCATGTGAACAGGGCCGCACATCCACTCAAGTGACAGGTCTACCGGCATCGAGGAGAAATGGTGCCACTGATGGCCAGAGCGGCAGAGTGGCTGCTCAGGAACCAGTCTTCTGCCCCTTCCCACCCACAGTCTGACCAGGAGACCATCCTCCTCTCAGGCCCCAGCCATGAAGACTGCACTTCCCACAGGGCCTGCACCCAAGGGCTTGCCCTGGACACAGGAAGAGAACAGGGCTGTCATTCACCTGTGGAGGGAGGCAAAAATACAAGATAAACCTCTGAGAGGTTACCAAATGAACTCGGGGTATGCATGTCATTTTCGTGATTACAATAATGATAACAACAATTGTCATTTTCATTATCGTCATTGCAATAATGAAAATGACAATTGATAATGACAATAATGAAAATTACAATGTCATTATCGTTGTCATTATTAGTGCTGTGGCAGTTGGAGGGAAAATGTGGAGAGGGGAGGAGGAAACAGACATCTCGGAGTCCTATACAGGTCTGAACTCCTGAACTGTGCCTGTGTTGGGAGGGACAAGCAGCTCAGTAGTATCTCACTGATGTACCGCTGGCCAATGAGCAGCGCAAGGAGACCCCAGCAGTCTCATGGTGCTCTGTGATTGCCTGTTGTCTCCCACAACCAGTCAACGGGTCTCTGGGGGAGGGCACTGCAACCCTTTGTAATGGGAGGGCCAGGCTTTTTCTCTGTTTTGTGAGAGTTCTGCTTGTCAGGTT
>QEPC01010404.1:60103-85555 GCA_003113815.1 Sphenodon punctatus
TATCCTTTCCGCCATGGATACTTTTTCTTCCTGCCAGCATAGCCACTTTGCTTGGCTTTCGGTTGCTTTGACCTTCTTCTGGAGTCAGGGAGTTTTTGTTTCTGCCAGTAGCCATCTTGAATGTACCTCTGGCTTCTAGCAGCAGCCATTTTAAAGTCTTTATTATTTAAATCTCCAACTGGGATCAGAAAGTCAATAAGTTTGGGAACCACTGGATTAATATCTTCAAATCCCCAGATCGATTTTGTTACATCAAGTTCATACAAGAGGCACTGCATCCAAATCAGATATTTTCTAGCTTCCTGTACTTGACAGATCAACTAAAGTTACACTGTTGGCATTTTTAAAAATAAATGAATTAATTTGTAGGATCACCAAAAGGCCTTGTTCAAATTCAGGACTCAGTTGTGCTGTGCACTATACAAGCACTGCACACACAAAGGCCTTGGAGTGTTTACTCATTTAATTGGTATATTTAATTGACTTTCTAATTATAATATAGCATATTGAGAGAAAACTCCAAGGAAGAATACTATAAATCAATACATAGAAATTGCAGGGGGTTTTTCTGCAAGAGAGTTCACCTGTTTTCCTTTAAAATGGCTTTATTTCAGCCTCCCCAGGACTTCCTTAATGGACATAAGTTAATTAGAAACATAAGAAGTTTACTTGACATTACCTTGCAACTTCAATAAATGAGACACTATTATTCATGGTCATTTGTTGTCCCTCTAAATGAGAAAGAACTTTTCTTTAGCTCTACAATTGAACAATAGAGATGCTGAAACAAAGGTCTTGGATGGACATTATAGAGCCGTAAAAATATAGCTTACTGCTGGACGGGACAGTTTAAACTATAAAATAATGAAAAACAGCGCTTACGACGGTGGGATTTTGTCTTTAAAATGTGTTTGCTTGAGCTTCTTCTGAAAGATGTGGAAAAAGAAGTAAAAGGTTGAAATAGATGGTCTAGTATTTATAAAAGCCTATGAGAAACAGAATTGTTTTTAAAAGTCTCAGTAGATTTACTAGAAGAATTGAGGCATATACATTCAAAATATGTCCTTCTTTTGGCAGTAAACTATGATGGACTGTTCATAAATGAGATTTGCAACACCATTGCTATTATTTTTTAGTCAACTTTACCAGACAGAGTCTATCCTTTATTTTAGGATGCTAGTAAAACATGTTTAAATTATGCCCTTGATCCAAACCAAAAAATTATTAATCCTTCAAAACTAATCAGAGGAGTTCATTCTTTTAGAGGCATGTTTTATTTAACAGTAAGAGTAGAGTCAACAGTATGTGCTTTCAAACAAGCAAGGCGATGTGGGGGAATGGCCACTGTGTGGCTCTGCCACAGAGCACTCAGGCGGATGGAGTTCATGGGGAGAGATTCAAATGGGTGGATCCCGGCATGGCTACCCCAGCCACACTAGTGGCCATATGTTTGGATGGCCCTGCACAGAAAACTCTAGGGGGGTGCATGTTGTTTTTGTTATTACAATAAAAATAAAGAAAAGTGTCATTTTTATTATCGTTATTGCAATAACAAAACCAAAAAATAATAATAATGAAAATAAAAATGAAAAAGACTTTTTATTTTTAAAATAAAGGGAAACAACTGAAAAATGTATTTCCGACTATAGCTTTTTTTATTCTTTTTCAATACTGATGAAACCTGGAAAGATTATACCACCAACAAAGGGCACTAAGTTTATCATTTTTCAAAAATATTAGATAAAGGGAACCAATTTTAGAAGCAATTATTATTATAATAAACATTTATATAGTGCCAGTCATGTACTTGGTGCCGTACAGATCATAGAAATGTACGTGGTCCCTGCCTGTGGCTTACAATCTAAAAGACAAGGAGGGGGAGATAGGGAGAGGGGACAGTGGGAGAGACAGGGGAGAAGACAAACAAACATTCAAGCGGATGCAAAGTCTGAGGTGCGTGTGCTTGGCTTGGTTACAATCACGTTGGTTGCAGCAGTCTGCAGAGGAGGGCAGACAGTAAGTATACGGGGAACGACTAGCAGGCATTGGAAAAGGCAGCGAGGAAAAAGTGGGTCTTGAGGAGGGATTTGAAGGAGCAGAGGGAGGGAGCAAGGCATATGTGGGTAGGAAGGGAGTTCCAGGCATGGGGGGCAGTGAGGGAAAAGGGTTGAAGGCGGTTAGGTGAGGAGGAGAAACGAGGGAAAGTGAGGTAGGGGACCGAGGAAGAGTGCAGAGCACGTGCAGGAGTGCGTAGGGAGACTAGGTCTGAGAGGTAAGGGGAAGCTTGGTTGTGGAGTGTTTTGAACGTGAATACCAGGAGTTTAAACAGGATACATTCAGGAAGGGGGAGCCAGTGAAGAGAGAAGAGGAGAGGAATTAAATTATAAGTAAAAGTGGGGCTAATATATGTCTTATATGGAAAGTATATCACATGATGATCACCACAATCATTCTAGATATTTTCTAAGTGCTTCAGAAGCACCCATCACCATACTGTCTAAGTGGGATGTATATTATAGATAGCAATAAACAAAATTTTTACCATCATACTGTGTTCAGACCAAACTGGCTTCTTACCATTTTTCTTTTGAATATCAGTTTCCAACTTATATGAATACTAAAATGTAGTGAGTTGCTGATAACTCCTCATGCAGGCAGGCACCAGTATATGAATTAACATTGGCCTGCTTTAACTTTTAAATAGAAAATGACTTATTAATTGTGGGCTAAGTGCAATTAAACTATTCTATAATACTAGAAGGGTTAGTCATTCATGATCAAATCCTATTGGTCTTACTAAGCCAGAACACTTCATTTTTAAACCATTGTTGAATAAGGCAAGTAGGATTTGGCCTTCTTGGCCAAAAGACTGGCAAAGTAATGCTCAAGAATGTTACATTCACCTGCCTGTCATCTAAAGTCAAATCAAATGAGGAAAAAAAGAGACTATTCATGCCCAGCAGGGGGAGCACCAATTGAATCCTAAATCCATTCACAAATCCAGAGATATTTTGAACATTTACACCTGCCTCCTAACACAGCAGTTGCCTCTGTTTACACTCTTAATTTTATCTTGCATAGATTTATCATTTCTGCTGCTGGCCAGAATAACCAGTGCATGGGTCTCTGGTTAGGAGATGAGAGATGCATCTGAGTGCTGCTATCAGAGTGTTCAGGGGGCAACTGCATACAAAGTCAGGATTTGACCCTTAGCATGTGAAAGTATGCAGCTGAACTTAATTTATCTTGATCATATAACATAATTATCTTTTATTGTAAAATGGTGACCCTTTTCTATACTATTTCATCAGAACTCTGAAAAATGGTTTGTATATTTCATTACATATTGTGGAACAATTTTCTATCATCTAGTAAGGTGGTTTAAAATCCAAAATATTTAATATGAACAGCGACATTGAAAGAGAAAACAATGTATGACTCCAAAAGGGATTTTAAAATGTTGCTTAGGATGTAGGGTGTAAGGTAAAATGACTGGGAATAACCAGGGGACCGTCCATCTGAAAATTGAATGAAATATCAATTGGTTTGCTTTAATAACATCATGGTCAAAATTAATGAGAGAAACAGATAAACGTGACATTCATGGCTATAACTTCTTTATATTCCATCCAATTTTCATGGATCCTGTGAATATTATGTCAGTCCACATGCGTAATAAACCTGCAAATTTTCAGAATGATTGCATAAAGGGTTCTGATAGTATAAGACATTAACTTGAAAATACATTTCCAGCTGTAACATTTTTATATTCCATCCTGTTTACAAGACATTTAGAAAGAATGTATCACATACCTTCCCGGTCATCTCTGATAACTACAAGACAGTTTTATAAAGGGACACAATTTTATTTGAAATTGTCCCCTTGAAGACCATTATTCAGATAAATAGCAGCACATGCAGTGCAAGTCAGAGGCAGGTACCTGGCATGGCAGGGGGAGGGAGGCTGTAGGAGGGAGGATGTGGAGCAGCCTCAAAGACTGATATAAACATTCACTGACCAATTACTGCATGCCTCCAGGTTTATGGGACCAATCGGTGGTTTCAAGATGGGCATGGGGGCGGCCCTCAGGCCCTCAGGCATAGAGGGGACATAACTGGGACTTTGGATATAGCATCCCAGCAATCAGGAGACATAGTTTACACATCCAGGCTGGCCAGTTATCATCACATTCACATCCTGCAGCACTGTGACAGAGGACAGTGGCTCTTTCCTAAACAGATGCTTCTGACTTCCCAGTAACAAATGGGGGAGAGATGTTGGGATGGTTACATGTCAGAATGAGGATATTTACTTGACATTTCTTCTGGTCAACTGGCATCACAAACTGATCTTATACCACAGTGACATGTAAGAGAATTCCTGGCATAGGCTCCTTCTGTGCATATGCTGTGCAGGCATATACAGTTTGAACCCTTTATTATATCTTTCTGATATTTGGAATAGATGATTGAGAAAATGTGATATACAGGCCTGCAAAATTACATGTACACTGGTTGGACTACAAAGATGTTACAGACAGTCATACATTTATAAGTTAATTGCTTATCCCACCAGGACCCTTTATCTAATCCTTCTGAAAGTTGGCAGAGATAGTAAATATGGGAAGGGGTATAACCTTGCCAAGTTTCATCTACATTAAATGTGAGGCAAAGAAGGTACATCTAAGAATGTATATGAATGTTTCTGCAAAATAATATAATTCAACTGCTTATAAAATTTGATTCCTTTATCCAATCTTTCTGGAATTTGGTACCAAATAATTCCTTCCATTTCAGGTATAATCCCTCCAAGTTACAGCCAAATATAATGAAAAAGAAAAATGTTACAGCCAAAAAAGTATTTTCCTTTGAGGCCAATGGAAAACGAAAGCAAAAATGAAAACAAAATGTTTGATATTTATGAAAACGAAAATGACAGGTTTAAATAATAAAAACAAAAACAAAAAACAGTATGGGCCCCTTGTGCACACCTCTGGAGAACTCCTGATCTCCCAGTTTCCGAGCATGCCTGGGGAGTCGGGACTTAACCTCTGAGTCTTGCCTTAGCCCCTAAAGAGCATGTTAATGAAATTAGTTTCTGAGCACTGCTTTATTTATTTATTATTTATTTAATTAGTCATATATCCATGCCACTCTTCCCACAGAGCCTCAGGGCATCTTACAATCATAAAAACAGGAATAAAAAAACCCATTAAAATCAATTACAAATTCCCTTTACACCCCTCCAAACCCACCACTACACTCCCAACCCATTCCCATCCCACCTTATCCCTGCCTTTCAAATGCCTGACCAAATAGAAAGATCTTGCGTTGTTTATGGAAGATGAGCAGGCTCAGGCTTAGGCAGACCTCCAAGGGGAGGGAGTTCCATAATTGTGAGGCAGCTACCGAGAATGCCTCCCTGTGTGTTCTAGTCATAAAAACATCATAGGCAGATGGCACCTGCAAGAAGTTGCCCCCGGCTGACCTCAGGGGTCATGAAGGGACATGAGGGAGGAGCAATCTTTCAGCTACCTGAGGCCCAAGCCATTTAGGGGTTTATAGGTAAGAACCACCATCTTGAATTGTGCCCGGAAAGTCATCAGCAGCCAGTGCAGACTCTGGATCGCCGATGTAATGTGCTCCCGGAAACCTAACCCCAAAAGAAGATGGGCCACCATATTCTGCACCAACTGCAACTTCCAAACAGTCTTCAAGGACAGACCCACGTAGTGCGCATTGCAGTAGCCTAGCCTCGAGATTACAAAGGCATGTATGACGGTGGCCAAATCCAAATCTGACAATGGTCACAGCCTTCTCACCAGTTGTAATTGGTGAAAGGCAGTCCTGGTCACCTCTACAACCTGACAATCAAGGCACAGCAGTGGATCCAAGTGAACCCCATGACTGCGGAACTGAGTGACCAAAGAAGGCAGGACCCGATCAATAACAGGGTTCCTTACATCTCCCAGGTCACACAGTCAGCTAACAAGCATCACCTTGGTCTTGTCCAGATTCAATCTCAATTGGATATCTCACATCCAGTCCCCAATGACAGCCAAGCACTGGTTAAGCACTGAGATAGCAGGACCTGGATCAGATGAAAAGCAGAGAGAGAGAGAGAGAGAGAGAGAGAGAGAGAGAGAGAGAGAGAGAGATGTCATCAACATTTGATGGTACCTCACTCCAAATCTCTGAACAATCTTGCCCAGGAGCCTTAGATATACATTGAACAGGAGTGGAGAAAAATATGGAACACTGCGGGACCCCACATGAGAGTAACTGAGGGGACCTCAGTTGACTGCCCGTCACCATCTTATGGGTTCTCCCAGCCAGGAATCAGTGGAACCACTAAGAAGCAGTCCCAATACATCCCGTCCAGGTCCCACAGCCATGTCAAGAACACCCATGTTCAACAGTATAAAAGGCTAATGGCAGATCTAACAAAATCAACAGGGTACAACAAATTTCCCCTGTCCATTTCCAAGTGAAGATGGTCAACCAAGGCCACAAGTGCATTCTTTGTGCCATGCCCAGAACGAAAACCCAAGTATCATGGGTCTAGGAATCCAATAGCACTGAGATGCACCTGGAGCTGTGAGGCAACCATCTGTTCAATAACCTTCTCTAAAAAGGGGACGGTAGAGACAGGGTGATAGCTGGCAGGTTAGTGAACATAAACTCGTGCTGAAACTCTGTATTTGAAATTACACTGTTTTCCCTAGTATCTCGGTATTTGACTTGGTTTTACAGAGCACTGAGTAATCGAAGAATTGGCCCAGTACCCGGTGCAGTACTCGGTACTTGGGTAAATCCTCAGATTGGCAACATATGGGGCCTTTCCTGCAACATACTGGCCAACTTCAAGCAGTACTCATAAAATACTCAGTACTGGGGGGGGGTTCTGAGTATTTTTCTGAGTATCGAGTTTCCGGCTGAGTTACCAAGGACAGACTGAGCACTTCGATAAGCCCCCCTTTGCCCAGAGAGAGGGGGAGGGTCAACGTGTACATCATCTACAGTTAAGACAGGGTAGAGGGGGATCAAATGGTCCCAGTGGTCTTAGGATTCCGACCACAGATCCGGAGGAACGACCTTCTGTTTTGAAATCGCAAAAGAAAGGCGTACATCTTAGGTCACAATCATCTCGGAAGGAGGAGAATAGTGGTGGAGGAGGGAGTATGGAAGTGGATCAGATACCAGGGGTTCTACCCCAGGTTGTAGATCCTATATTAAAGATTGCCAATTCAAAATCCCCCCCACCTACAGTACAGGCCCATAAGAGGGGGCTTTTGGACAAACTTGGATCTTTGTCGAGGAAGCTTGAAGAGTTTAAATCTCGTAAATCCTTGTTGGGCGTCTCTCTTGGGCGGGAGGGGGTTCAGGGGAAGAATTCTAGGGCCCTTGCCTCACCATTCTGTCTGCCAATCTCCTCCTCCCTTAATGGGGTGGGGGTGGAGTGTATGAGGGCGGGGTATGGTGAGGCTCGGGGGCTATGTACTACGGCACTTGCCATGCAAGGTGTACAGGTTCTCCCCCTTCCTTTAGATTTGGAGGGGTGTGAGGTGGTAGCGGGGGAGGAGGCGGAGAATGAGGAACCCCTGGTAGCAGGTCCTCTATCCCAAAGTCTTGGGCTAGTAGATCCCCTATCCCAGCCTCTGGGTGACGATTGTGTGGTTGTCCAGGGTCCGCAGTCGGGAGTGATCTATCAGTTGGATAAATGACATTTAGAAACGGACCCTGGTGTCTTTAGATTCCTTAATTGGAATATTGCAGGGTGGAGGAATCGCTTGTTAGATCCTGACTTCTTCCCCTTTTTGGCTAGATATAATTTTCTCCTTTTACAAGAGACCTGGGCTCTCCATGATCTTGAGTGTGAAGGGTTTCTGGATTTTTCTCTGGCCGCTACCCCTCCAAAGGGTTATGGGAGGACTAGCAGTGGACTCGCTCTATTGGTCTCATGGGATCTAGGGGCCAAAATTCAGCACTGTGACTCCTTAGGGTCCTATTTTTCCCTATACTATTGTTGGCTTCCTTCTGGGCTGGAATTATAGGTGGGACATTTATATCTTCCCCCTGTTTCTTCTCCCTTTTTTTCAGCCGACTTATGGCCTGGGATTTATGAAATATTGCAGGGGTTCTGCAGTCTCTATCCGAGTGCTATTGTATTATTGGGCGGGGATTTCAATATAAGAATGGGGAATCCCGCCCTTTCTGTAGAGCCCCTTAGGCTTGACGATTCTGAATATTGTCCTTACTCACGTGTCTCTAAAGATTATGTTGTTAGTTCTGGAGCAGGTCAGCTCCGCGACTTTTTGTCTACGTTTGACCTAATGATTTTGAACGGCTGCTCTTGTGGAGATTATGAGGGGGCCTTTACGTTCCATTCAATAAAAGGGTCCAGTGTTATTGACTATTTTTTTGCTATCAGAGAACTTCTTTCAGAATGTCCTAGAATTTTGTGTCATTCCCAGATATGAGTTGGATCATTTCCCATTATCCTTATTGTTAATGGACCCCTTTTTTCCCCAGATGGTAGAGGGTAGGTCTGGGTTAGGAGTTAAGAGGGAGGGGGGAGGACTGGCGCGAGTGAGGTGGACTGAAGATGTGAGGACCGCCTGTGGTTGTAGGATTAGTGAATAGGATAGTGGAGGCTGAGGGTAACCAACTAGAAATGTTTGACAAATTGATGGTCTTGTTATGCCCCCTCTTGACATACACCAAAACTAAGGATTCTGGGATAAGGAATTTTCCTTCCTGGTTTGACAGCGATTGCATGGAATTGAGGAGGGAAGTTAGGAGATTAGCTAGAGGATTAAGGAGTAATCCTAGTCGGTCCTGTAGATTGGAATTTCTGGNCAGCCAGGAATCAGTGGAACCACTAAGAAGCAGTCCCAATACATCCCGTCCAGGTCCCACAGCCATGTCAAGAACACCCATGTTCAACAGTATAAAAGGCTAATGGCAGATCTAACAAAATCAACAGGGTACAACAAATTTCCCCTGTCCATTTCCAAGTGAAGATGGTCAACCAAGGCCACAAGTGCATTCTTTGTGCCATGCCCAGAACGAAAACCCAAGTATCATGGGTCTAGGAATCCAATAGCACTGAGATGCACCTGGAGCTGTGAGGCAACCATCTGTTCAATAACCTTCTCTAAAAAGGGGACGGTAGAGACAGGGTGATAGCTGGCAGGTTAGTGAACATAAACTCGTGCTGAAACTCTGTATTTGAAATTACACTGTTTTCCCTAGTATCTCGGTATTTGACTTGGTTTTACAGAGCACTGAGTAATCGAAGAATTGGCCCAGTACCCGGTGCAGTACTCGGTACTTGGGTAAATCCTCAGATTGGCAACATATGGGGCCTTTCCTGCAACATACTGGCCAACTTCAAGCAGTACTCAGAAAATACTCAGTACTGGGGGGGGGGTTCTGAGTATTTTTCTGACTATCGAGTTTCCGGCTGAGTTACCAAGGACAGACTGAGCACTTCGATAAGCCCCCCTTTGCCCAGAGAGAGGGGGAGGGTCAACGTGTACATCATCTACAGTTAAGACAGGGTAGAGGGGGATCAAATGGTCCCAGTGGTCTTAGGATTCCGACCACAGATCCGGAGGAACGACCTTCTGTTTTGAAATCGCAAAAGGAAGGCGTACATCTTAGGTCACAATCATCTCGGAAGGAGGAGAATAGTGGTGGAGGAGGGAGTATGGAAGTGGATCAGATACCAGGGGTTCTACCCCAGGTTGTAGATCCTATATTAAAGATTGCCAATTCAAAATCCCCCCCACCTACAGTACAGGCCCATAAGAGGGGGCTTTTGGACAAACTTGGATCTTTGTCGAGGAAGCTTGAAGAGTTTAAATCTCGTAAATCCTTGTTGGGCGTCTCTCTTGGGCGGGAGGGGGTTCAGGGGAAGAATTCTAGGGCCCTTGCCTCACCATTCTGTCTGCCAAACTCCTCCTCCCTTAATGGGGTGGGGGTGGAGTGTATGAGGGCGGGGTATGGTGAGGCTCGGGGGCTATGTACTACGGCACTTGCCATGCAAGGTGTACAGGTTCTCCCCCTTCCTTTAGATTTGGAGGGGTGTGAGGTGGTAGCGGGGGAGGAGGCGGAGAATGAGGAACCCCTGGTAGCAGGTCCTCTATCCCAAAGTCTTGGGCTAGTAGATCCCCTATCCCAGCCTCTGGGTGACGATTGTGTGGTTGTCCAGGGTCCGCAGTCGGGAGTGATCTATCAGTTGGATAAATGACATTTAGAAACGGACCCTGGTGTCTTTAGATTCCTTAATTGGAATATTGCAGGGTGGAGGAATCGCTTGTTAGATCCTGACTTCTTCCCCTTTTTGGCTAGATATAATTTTCTCCTTTTACAAGAGACCTGGGCTCTCCATGATCTTGAGTGTGAAGGGTTTCTGGATTTTTCTCTGGCCGCTACCCCTCCAAAGGGTTATGGGAGGACTAGCAGTGGACTCGCTCTATTGGTCTCATGGGATCTAGGGGCCAAAATTCAGCACTGTGACTCCTTAGGGTCCTATTTTTCCCTATACTATTGTTGGCTTCCTTCTGGGCTGGAATTATAGGTGGGACATTTATATCTTCCCCCTGTTTCTTCTCCCTTTTTTTCAGCCGACTTATGGCCTGGGATTTATGAAATATTGCAGGGGTTCTGCAGTCTCTATCCGAGTGCTATTGTATTATTGGGCGGGGATTTCAATATAAGAATGGGGAATCCCGCCCTTTCTGTAGAGCCCCTTAGGCTTGACGATTCTGAATATTGTCCTTACTCACGTGTCTCTAAAGATTATGTTGTTAGTTCTGGAGCAGGTCAGCTCCGCGACTTTTTGTCTACGTTTGACCTAATGATTTTGAACGGCTGCTCTTGTGGAGATTATGAGGGGGCCTTTACGTTCCATTCAATAAAAGGGTCCAGTGTTATTGACTATTTTTTTGCTATCAGAGAACTTCTTTCAGAATGTCCTAGAATTTTGTGTCATTCCCAGATATGAGTTGGATCATTTCCCATTATCCTTATTGTTAATGGACCCCTTTTTTCCCCAGATGGTAGAGGGTAGGTCTGGGTTAGGAGTTAAGAGGGAGGGGGGAGGACTGGCGCGAGTGAGGTGGACTGAAGATGTGAGGACCGCCTGTGGTTGTAGGATTAGTGAATAGGATAGTGGAGGCTGAGGGTAACCAACTAGAAATGTTTGACAAATTGATGGTCTTGTTATGCCCCCTCTTGACATACACCAAAACTAAGGATTCTGGGATAAGGAATTTTCCTTCCTGGTTTGACAGCGATTGCATGGAATTGAGGAGGGAAGTTAGGAGATTAGCTAGAGGATTAAGGAGTAATCCTAGTCGGTCCTGTAGATTGGAATTTCTGGCCTCCCGAAGGCGCTATCGCAGGCTAATTGCATCTAAAAGGTTAGAGGCGCAGAAATTAAGATGGGCTCAGCTTTTGGAGGCCGTCTTGAGGAAAGACCAGAGGTCCTTTTGGAGCTTGGTCCATCCTAGCCGGGGTAGGAATTCGGCCTCGGTAATACCGCTAGCTCAGTGGGAGGAGTTTTATACTGGGATTTTCTCTTCCTCTGTTGAGTGGAGGACTTTTTTGTCTCCTACTGTGTGTCTTCCGGAGTGGCTTTCCGTCACTAAGGAAGACATGGTTGCTTTCATTGCTAAGCTAAAATCAGGGAAGGCCCCGGGGGGGCGGATTTTGTGCCTCCCGAAGCATTGAAAGCTAACCCTGACTGGTGGGCTAGCTTCTTGGCACCCCTTTTCTCTGAAATTAATTCTTCAGGAGAAATTCCTAATGCCTGGTGTTCCGGGATAGTGGTCCCGATACACAAAAAGGGTGACGTTTCTCAGCCAGGGAACTATTGCTCGATTTGTCTTTTAAATATTGTAGGGAAACTATATACCCATTTTTTGTTTGACAAACTGACCAAGTGGGCAAATGAGAACGATATCATAGCGCTGGAACAGGTGGGGTTCCAGAGCGGGAAGGCTACTATAGATCAGATTCTAGTTCTTGCCACTCTCTTTAATCATTATGTCACTAAACAGGGCAAATTCTTTCTGTGCTTTGCTGATCTTTCCATGGCATTCGATTCTATTAGCAGGGAAAGGTTGTGGGTTGAGTAATTGCTACCTCTATTGACAGGCGGCTGCTCTTCTTATTGATCCAGATCCATGCTGGCAATCTAATTTCTATCCATTCAGCACCTGCTGGTCAGCTTTCAAAGGAAGTGAGGGTCTCTAGAGTGGTCAGACAAGGATGTCTGTTGGCTCCGATACTATTTAATCTGTTCATTAACGATATGATCCCCTTTCTGAATAACTATGAAATGCACCCCACCAGGATTGGCGCTAGGAAAGTGCCGGCCCTCCTATATGCAGACGACACGGTCTTCTTGTCCCAGATGTTGGTGGGGTTGAGGAGGGCCTTACAAGGATTTGGTGAATATTGCGGTAGGGAGGGTCTTAAGATTAACTTCTCCAAATCTAAGGTTATGGTGATGAGGAGTCATGGTAATAGGGAAATTCATCGGTGGATGATTGGGGGTAATTCCATCTCCCAAGTGAGGGAATTTAAGTATTTAGGTGTTATCTTTTCCTCATCACTGAGTTGGAAACCTCATTATAAGGCCGTGCTGCTTCAATCAAGGAACTCCCTAAAAGCGATCCTGGGGTTTTATTTCACTCAGGGGCGGAGATTGGTGATGCCAGCTCTGCGGCTCTTTAGATCTAAGGTTGTAGCACAAAGTCTTTACGCCTTCCCGGTTTGGGGTTTAACTTTTTTGTTAAAAATGGAGAGCATACAGAACCAGGCTCTCTGTACCTTCTTGGGGACCCCGCGGGGTACCCCACAAGTGTTACTAAGACAAGAGACTGCAAGCCATACTGTTAGATCTTGTGCCCTGCAGATATTGATGGGGTTTTGGATCAAAGTCTTTTTTTCTCCCCCCCAGGACAGTTCTTTGTTAGCCCTGGCTGCGGGAGTAGGGCTTTTTAGTTCCTGGGGTGGTTGTGTGGAAAAAGAGGTGAGACTCTTAGGATTTTCAAGAGAAGCGTTGGAACCTCTCGGTCCTAAAAGAGCCATGTCCCTCTTGAAAAGGAGGATTTTGGATCAGGAGATACAGGAAGAGGGAGCTCTGCTTGCTAACCAACGGGTGGTCCTTGATTTCCCTATGGTTAGACCTTCGGGGTGGGGAAATTGCTATCTTTACTCCTGTCTAGATTATAACCTGCACAGGATTTTTACCTGCTTTCGTTTCAATGTATATTCTTCTGCTATGCTGGAGGGTCGCTATAGGGGTATCCCCTGGTCGGAAAGGTTCTGTGGACTATGTGATTTACAGGAGGTTGACTCCTGTGAACACATTTTCTTTAAATGTACTGCTCTAGCGGGGCCTAGGCAGGCCCTGCTGGGGAAATATATACAGGGTGTCTCTGATCTAGTGAGTTTGAAGTGGAAGCTGTTGGAAGGGGTGGACCCGATTCTTATGAAAGTGGTGGCTAGATATTGCCAAATTTTTTTACGACTGAGATCTTGTAAGCTTGCCCAGTAAAGGGTTATGGCAATATGATTATTATGATCAATACTGTGTCAGGGGGAATAAGATTGGGTTTAAATCCCTCTGGGGATGGAAGTTTTTGTTAGAGGGGCTGGCCAGAGGATGTTTTTGGTATGGGGGAGGTAATTTGGTGATTCAAGATTTTGTGGTGTATAATTGTTTAATTGTGTAATTTTGGTTATATATTTTATGCTGTGTTGTGTATTGTATACTGTATGTAGATTTATATAACCTTTGGTTAACAATAAAAATAAAAATAAAAATAAATAAAAAATTTAAAAAAAATTAAAAAAAGAAAGAAAAAGACTGAGCACTTGGAAACAATCCTCAGAAACTCAAAAATACTCGTGATTTTTTTTGTTTTGTTTTTTACTATTCAGTGCAGTCCTAATATAAAGAGATGGTTTTGTGATCAGGGGATGGACGACTGCAGTTTTAGGGCCATCAGGCACCCTGCTCGCCCAAAGGAAGGCATTGGCCACGATCCTAACTGTCCTGCATATGAGACAGCACGCAGCACAATGTGCCCACAATGGAAGTGCGCACGGGTTGCGTGCACATGCATGCGTATATGGTGTGCAAATGGCTTGCATGGGGCATGGGATTGGCCCCATTGACAACTCTGGCCAGAAACGCCCCCAATATGTCCCGCCTGGCTTTCACCAACCATGGATGTAGTTCACAACCAGTCAGCCACACACACAGCCACACCTCAAGCACATCCTCCTCTTCTGTGGGCGAGATGGATCAAAGTTTATCTAATAAACCAGTCAACACCAAGCCTCCACAACTTCAAACTCTGACCCTGAACCCAAAGTAGCTGCACCCAAGTTGAGCCTAATAAAGCAACTTTATCTGCCAAGTAGGTGGCAAACTTCTCACAGTGGGCAGCCAATGTCTCTAACTCAGGGCAGAGACAGCAAGGGTTTAATAAGCTATTTACCACCCGGAAGAGTGCTGCTGCATGGTACTTTTCAGATGCTATGGTAGCCATGAGAAAAACTTTCTTCGCTGCCGCCACAGCCATGGTTCCTTAAACAGTTTATGCTGTAGTCGGTCGGTTTTGGCAAAAGTTGAGCACTACCTGTTCTCCAACCACCTTCCCTTTCACTTTAGCAAATTCAGAGCCTCTATATACAAGAGAGACCTGGCTGCCAATGTTGAGGATGCAGACACTTCAGTGCCACCATGTCAATAGCCTGGGTCAAAATGCCATATCACAAATCAACCAAGACATCGACTGAGACTGAGGCCGTTGAGGTCAGTGATAAATTCCCCAGTGAGTTCTGGAATTCTAGCGGGCATACTCATGTACTTAGGGCATTTTCAGACAAGACAATCCCCACCCACTACCCACACCCAAGAGTGTCTTGGCTGAAAATGCCCTTAGTCTCCAAACCAGACTGAAGTCCTTGCAGCCTGCTACCCTTTAAAGGGCCAAAAGAAACAGTAACAGGCACTCTACCTGAGACCTTCTCTAATAATAAAAAACAGCCCACAACCTTAAGTTGTCCATTATTCAGAATACCATTTTGAGTTGGCTGTTAGATGTGAGCTGACTCAAGCTAATTTCAAAATAAAGACATCTTCTGTTTTATCCCATATAATTCTTCAGAGCTGTGATCTAATTAATAATGTCTAAAGTATCTACCGTGTACAGAGGCAAAAGCTTCATGTATAATTGATGATTCAAGGTAAAACAAAGTGCACATACTCTAACCAAATAGACACTTGGAAAAAAATTGACTTCTAAGAGATTATTGCTTTAGTAATCAGCTTCACCTTTGCTGTCACTACAGTGGTTTTTTGTTTTTTTCCAAAGAACAATGCTGTTAAAATAATGGTTCAGAACATCAATAACATATTAAAAATAGCAGCTGTAACATGGCTGGATTGACAGTGTAATAAAAAGCATCATTTTTTGAACATGTACAACCATACATTTTATAGTTAAAGATGTAGTGAAACTCCAGTATCAAGGGATATTGTAGAGATTCTAAAGTTGAGAGCAAAAACCCATAAAAGTTTTAAACTAAGGTCGCTTTCAGACTCTCCCCCACCACCTACCCCCCCTGCCCGTGCATATTGTGGCTGCAGGAGGGAATGCAGAGCCAGGATATGCGCGGGGTGCCGCCGGTCTTAAAGCCCCAATGCGCAGCTTTGCCGCCAAACACCCGCAAACACCCACAGAGATACAGAGCAGGAAATCCCATCTCCACTTATTACCTAGGCACAGAGCGATTGGCCAAAACGGCAATTGCTACATGCGTGGGGATGTGGGAGATGCAGAGGGGTGAGGGTGGGCCCATGTACACCCACCCCCCTGCCCCGCTCTTACACTGTCATGCGCACCCATCCCCCCTGCAGCCACGGCCCATTTAAAAAGGGCCTATGACATGAGAAAATATGCCAACCTAGATTTAAGTAAAGCAAAATACTTTCCATGCAAATAATAGATGTATGCAACTCACATATGCAGGAAGATACATATTCCTTAATATTTGTTTTGCTGGTATTCTACATCTGGGACCAATTGAAGTCAATTGAGTCACACTAATAATAAGGCTGGCTCTTCTGTTTAGGATTTTTATTCTTTAAATACCTTTCTTAGAAAAAAGGAAAGCAATGGGCCAATTCCTGAAGAACATGCAATATAAAACTTGTAATTGTACAAATACTTAAGTACATAGTTAAGTTTAAGCACCTCTTGACACAAGCTAAACCTGTGTGTAAGCATTTAAGTGGTCAGAATCTATGTTTGGCGTTAGTAAAGTGCAACCTGATTAGAATGCTGCATTTGGGAGCCATGCCTCACATAGCGTTACAGTCAAATTTGTGTTAAGGGTGCTCTGTCCATGCAGAAGCAATTTATGATGTAACACACTGGGAGTCATGCCTCACACCATGTTAAAACCAAATTTACACTATAATGACAGGAGTTATAACATGGTTGCACCTTAGTATGGAACATAAGGTGATGAGAGGACAGGAAGAGGAAGGACAAATAAAAGATTATGATTATTTTTAACAGTCTGAATATATATCTGTGTTAATCATTCCTTCCCTTTGACATAGGAGAGGAAGCAAAATTAGTGTTCAGAACAGATTGGAAGGTGGTAGCATGATGGTAGGTTTTGAGAGATCAATTCAGCCTCTAGGGCACAGCTCAACAGAGCAGTCAAACTTGTCAAAAGATATGGCTCATCAGCTGCAGGCGCATCTGGACTGTGTCAGTTGTCTAGATCCTTCACAGTCTGGATTTCATCTAGGTTATGGCACCGAGACTGCATTTGTGGCCTTGGTCGACGATCTCCGAGTGGAAATGGATATGGGTCATTCGATCCTGCTGGTTTTGCTTGACCTTTCAGCAGCATTTGACGCAGTGAACCATGAGGTTGGATGGAACCTGACTGGATTGGATGTAACGGTTTTACCATGCTTCCAGTCCTTCCTAGAAGGTAGATCACAACGGGTGGTTCGGGGAGATTGTACATCTTCACCCAGGGATCTCCTGTGTGGGGTCCTACAGAGTTCCATTCTGTCCCCCCTCTTGTTGAATGTTTATATGCAGCTTTGGGGAGAGGTGAGGGTTCGTTGTCATCAGTATGCTGATGACATGCAACTATGCCTATCTTTTTCATCTTACCCATGTCCTGCAGTGCAGATGGCTGTGGCTGAATGGATGAGGTCAAGTCGATTAAAACTGAATCCTGACAAGATGGAGGTGATGCTCATTGGTGGGTCTGGGGTTCTGGATGAGGGAATATTATCTGTTATTGATGGGATTCGCCCCATGTTGGACTATCAGTTTAGGAGCCTAAACGTGCTCATGGATTCACAGCTGCATCTGGATGTCCAGGCATCAGCTGTGACCAGGAGTGCATTCCACCAGTTATATCTGGTGAGGTGACTCTGCCCCTATATCTCAGACTCCAATCTGGCCACAGTCATCCATGTGTTTCTCAGCTTGGGACTAGATTATTGTAATGCGCTCTACATGGGGCTGCCCACAGGTGCATAGCTACCAAGGAGCAAGGGGGATCAGTTGAGCCTGGGCCCATATGCCAGTGCTGACCCATGATGTTAATAGGAGAACCCCCTACCACTCATGACTATTGGGGGGTTGGTACCCCAATTTCCACCGTTCCTTAACTTCTGGGGGAATTAGCTTAATTAGTTAAACCCGGGATTCCTGTATGTCCTAAGGATCAGTCTGAGGACAGATATGCGCTACAAGCAGTTTATGTACCCTCCCCAAAAGTGAAGGAAAAAAGGGAGACAAAGATTCAATAAAACTAAAAGGTTTATTTATACACATAAGCAGATAAACACAGCCCCGGTCTGGCTGGCAGGATCAAAGGAAAAACATAAGTGGTGGCAGGGAAAATGAAAGTGAGGTGGGGAGCGGGGGATGAAAGATCCGGAAAAAAGAGAGAGAGAGAGAGAGAGAGAGAGAGAGAGAGAGAGNCCTGGGGTTGAGAAGAAGGGGCAGACCTAAATCTGGGAGATCTCTTAAGATACAGACATGCACAGGGAAACTTGCACGTGTCTGCATCCAAAACCTTCTCAGTTTGCATGGGGGAAGCGAGGGGCAGTTAAAGGGTTCAGGATAAAAGATTTGGAATAGGCTCAAGGGTGTTACAAAAGACACACAGGGAGGACAAAGGGACACAAATGACCCATCGAGGCATATCTGGGTGGATTTCTAAGTGAGACAAAATGAAAGATGCATATGTGAACCATGGGGACAAAAGGGGACTCCAGGTGGGTGCTTAGGTATCACAAAAGGGGAGAGAACTAGGGGAGCCATGGGCAACAGACACACAATGAACACACCTGGGCATGAATGGGGAGAGGGTTCCGGTGATTTTGGAGGGGTTGTGAGAGGGCCCCAAGGTTAATGGCTACACCTGGGTTTCTGTGCTTGGGGGAGGAGGGGTAAGGGGATACTAATATTCCATGTCTTTGAGGCTGTTGCTAGCCTGAGTTCTATTCACCAGTGGTTTCTCATAACAGGGAGAATGCCCTTTCTTAATGGCCCCATACTTACTGAGGGCTATCTCCCTTAATCACCTCCTTCCTGGATCAGGCTGGTATCCACCTGGGTGAACTCCCTTTTCCTAGGTCTCATGGTGGCTGGACCTGATCCTTGCTCTGACTTCTTGGGGGGGAGGGGGGAAATCCTGAGTCCAATGCCTACCGGCCCATACCCTTTGCCAAGTATGGGGGGATGCTCTAACAATTCCCCCCATTGGGAGCGTGGTTATTTAATAACCACTGCCCCCACATTATGGTCAGGGGCGCTCATTGGTGCCACAACTGCACCATGGTTTGCCTAGTTCAACATACTAGCTCACACCTTGTGAAGTACCAGCCCGTTCCGGAAGACTAAGATCAATGCGATCAGGTGGGGCCTGATATTGAACACACTGGTGCACTGCGAATCCCAGCCCAGCAAGGACTCCCAGTAGACATGATTGTCAAGTTTGGGGTTACACAACTAGGTTGGGGGGAGGGGTATGGGGGAGGAGAGTTTCTGGGCAGAGGGAGACCAAGAGAGCATGAGCACCAAGAGAGTGGGGGTGGAAGGAGGGGCAACAGGGGAAGGGAACAATGGCTGTGCAGTCTAGACCAGGGTTACTTAGTTAACAATTAATATATATTAAAATCCAAGGAAATGGGATAAACAATAACATGCTACAATCATTACTAAAATACTACAATTGTTTTCAACACAGTATCTAAACCAAAGAGAATAAAAGGGAACACAATATATATTAATATACATATTTGTGTGGAGGGGGGGAGGGGTCCATCTGTGAGCTGTATGTAACATATTCATTCTGACTAGATTCACCTGGGCTTCCTCCAGAGAGATCTGAGGATTTCAAATTGCCATGGGCTGGTCTAGTTTGGATACATGCGAGCCCATGGCCAGGGCTTCTTAATTTCTGGAGAGATTCTGCATGCTTGGATCTCTCCTTTGTTTTGGATCCCTGTTCCGAATTTTAATTCACCCACCCGTCCAATACCCTAAAAGGAAATGGTGAAATGAATTACCAGACTGCATTTGTCTCAGGGAGCTCCTCTCAATGGGATAATTCCATTCAGGTGTACCTTAATTTACATAGTTGTTCTTAATTTCCAGCTGCTGGACAAGCTGGGGTAATTAAAAAGGTTTCTTGGCTATTAGTTCAGGAGCTCTTGATGCCTGCTCCTTCTGCCATGCAATAGAGGGTCCAATTGTCAGGGTGGCGGGGAGCTTCTACAATGTCACTAGTTCCCAAGTCCTTGTCTGATAGCTCTTCTGAAGAACTTGCATCAAACCCGGTGTCAGGGTTACCACAGCCGGCCGCAGACTCACGCCCTGAGGGCCATTGCTTAGCAACTACCCGACATACAGGCACTTGAGAGGAGCTGAGGGCAGCATGGCTTGGAGGCAGCGCTTCCCCCCGCTCTGGGAACGCTCCTGCCCCCGCCCACAGCGTGCTGATGTTGGGAGGAGGCTCAGTGACTGGTTGGGGCCCCGCCCTGAGTACACCTGGGGCTACTTAGGATTTCTCTATAAGAGCTACCAGCGGGGTTTGGGATCCCCGCCGGTAATCATTTGTGCGAGGCTGGCCCCCTGCTGTTCCTTGAAGTTTCTTTTGTTCTGACCTTGATACGTGATTCCTGTGAGTGTGCTTGAGAGATTGATCCTGGTGTTCCCATCCTCGTGTTGTGTGATTCAGTGAGTGAGTGTCTTGTGTTTGTCTGTCCCCTTTCTAGCCCTGGTAGAGATTGTTGTGTGGGGTGTGGGTTGCCTTGTTCCCCCCTTCCAAGTCCTTGCTCCTTTCCAGACCTTCCTGTCAAGCCAAGCTAGTGTGTGAGTCCTGTCCTGCACTCCTCCCCTTCTCCCATCGGATCCTTTCCCTTACCCCTCCCCTTCCTTTCCCCTGGGGTTAATCCTGTCCCCCTCGCTCCCTCACCCCTCCCAACACGGTGCCCTGGGGCCTGGATATATCCCCGTGAGCTTGTTTTCCCCTTTTGTATTACCTCCTGCTCTTTTGGGGCAATTGGTTACCTCTTCGTTACGTCCCAATGATGAAAAGGGTTGCCCTCTGATTTGGGGGGAAAGCCCACCTATCACCCTGAGGGACATTGTATCTCACCTGAGCGCACTCCTTTTAAGAGGTAACCACCCTGGTCTCTTTAAACCTCTATCCCTCCGTTTGTCCTCTCCCCTCTTCCCCCCTCCCTGTGACACCCGGAGGTGAGGAGTTCTTCCTTTTGGAGTTGTGGCCAACTCTTAATCCTTTCTCCAGGGTGGCGGCTTGTGCTGGGGGAGGTGTTCTCCTGGGTGTATCCCACCTCATTGTCCCTGTCTGGAAACTGCACACTGAGGCGGAGGCCCAGGACTAGTACCGGCACGTATCCAGGGGGAGCAGCTGACTTGCAAACTCCGCTTCTGGTAGCACTCGCCGGGGCGGTACCTCTCCATCGCCTTATGGGACTCACGGAGCTTCCCACTGGCTTGTCTCCTGGCCCAGATCTATGCGCTGTGCTTGCCACCTCCAGACATAGCCAGACACCCCACTTCTCGCTTGGTAGAAAGAACTAACCGCACGTTGAAAGAGGCATTGAAAAAACAGATTAATCCAGCGGGGAAAAATTGGGATGAGAAACTTCCCCTCATCTTGATGACATTGAAAGAGTCCAAAGCAGTTCATGGATACACACCCTGTGAGGTGATGACAGGGAGGTGAATGCGGATGCCTGAGACTTGGTGGCTTGGAACTGAAATCCCAAGTTCATGGGAGAACAAAGCTGTCTCTGATACATGGGTCCAGTCCTTGGTAGAGGAGATAGCAAAGATACATAGGCAAACCGCGCTCCACCTGAACCTGTCACTACAAGTTCAAGACCACAAACTCAGGTACAAACACAGATCCCTGGACTGCCTCTAGCAATCCCAAGATCCAGTCCTCTGAACTTGCGAGTAAGACCCTCAGTCATCAGAAAGGGCCCGTTGATGTAGCACTCTTTCCTAGAGCCTTCAGTCTAGTGCCCAGCCCCGTTGGGCTTGGCATCTTTACATGCAAGTTTAATCACAATAATTACCACAATAACCCCATCCCCCACAATACCAGACTCTTTCTCCCCAACAACCCACTCCCCAAAGTTTTTAAATCCACAGGTCCAGAAAGAGAGATGAGAGAGGGAGCGAGAGAGAAAGAGAGAGAGAGAGAGAGAGAGAGAGAGAGAAAGAAGAGAGAAAGGGGCACATAGATAGAAAAGATATAGCGTTTTGGGGGATTTGGCTGTCTGTAGCTACGTACACCTCCGTGGACTTTCCACCCATGTCCTGAGTGGATTAACACATGACTGCCTGCATTCTCCTCCAATCTGTTAACAGGAGAACCCCCTCCCACTCATGACTATTGGGGGGTTGGTGCCCCAATATCCACCATTCCTTAACTTTGGGTGGAATTAGCTCAATCCATTAAACCCAGGGTCCTGCATATCCTAACAGGAGAAACCCCTCCCACTCATGACTATTGGGGGGTTGGTACCTCAATAGCCACCATTCCTTAACTTCGGGGGGAATTAGATTAATTTGTTAAACCCAGGGTTCCTGCGTGCCCTAAGGATGAATCTGAGAACATATATGCGTTACAAGCAGTGTATGTACCCTACCCAAAAGTGAAGGAAAAGAGGGAGACAAAGATTCAATAAAACTAAAAGGTTTTATTTATACACATACACACAGCCCCAGTCTGGCTGGCGGGATCAAAGGAAAAACACAAGTGGCGGTGGGGAAAATGAAAGTGAGGTGGGGAGTGGGGGGTGGAAGATTCAGAAAAGAGAGAGAGAGAGAGAGAGAGAGAGAGAGAGAGAGAGAGATCGGGGAAGTCTGGATGTGAGGATACCTTTCTTTTCCTGTTGAAAAAGGGGACAGGTGGCCCAAGGATCCAGCGAATTTGTGGGGGTTGAGAAGAAGGGGCAGACCTAAGTCTGGGAGATCTTTTAAGATACAGACACACACAGGGAAACCTGCACATGCCCGCATCCAAAACCTTCTTGGTTTGCATGGGGGAAGTGAGGGGAAGTTATAGGTTTCAGGATAAAAGATTTGCAATAGGCTCAAGGCTGTTACAAAAGACACACAGGGAGGACAAAGGGACACAAATGACCCATCAAGGCATATCTGGGTGTGTTTCTAAGTAGGACAAAAGGAAAGATGCATATGTGAACCATGGGGATAAAAGGGGACTCCAGGTGGGTGCTTAGGTGTCACAAAAGGAAAGAGACCTAGGGGAGCCATGGGCAAGAGACACACAATGGACACACCTGGGCATGAATGGGGAGAGGACATTCTGGTGATTTTGGAGGGGTTGTGAGAGGGACCCAATTTTAATGGCTGCACCTGGGTTTCTGTGCTTAGGAGGAGGGGGGTAAGGGGTACTAATATTATGTGTCTTTGAGGCTGTTGATAGCCTGGGTTCTATTCACCAGTGGTTTCTCACAACAGGGAAAATGCCCTTTCTTAATGGCCCCATACTGACTGAGGACTATCTCCCTTAATCACCTCCTTCCTGGATCAGGCTGGTATCCACCTGGGTGAACTCCCTTTTCCTAGGTCCCATGGTGGCTGGGCCGAATCCTTGCTCTGAGTTCTTTGGGGGGGGAGGGGGAATCCTGAGTCCCATGCCCACCGGCCCATGCCCTTTGCCAAGTATGGGGGGGCTGCTCTAATGATGAAGCCCTAAATGGTCTGGACCCCAACTTATTTGAGGGACCGCCTCACTTCCTGGGCCCCTGGGTGGTAGAGGTGTACATGAGGGTCACATGTTGGTTTTAATTTCTCATTTTTGCTATTTAATTGTTTCATTCTTTCATAAATATCACATTTTTGTTTTTAGTTTCATTTTTTATTTACATTGATTAAAATGGAAAATACATTTTTGGCTGTAACCTTTTTGATTTTCATTATATTTGGATGAAACATAGAGGGATTGTACTTACAATGGAAAGCATTATAATTAACAGATTTTTAAAAGATTGGATACAGGAATACGAATTTATAATTAGTTGAATTGTGTTATTTTGCAAAAATCTTCATATACATTCATGGCTTTAAATTCTTTGTCCCCTATCTAATGTGGATATAGCTTGGTACTTTTATACCCCTCCCTACATTTACTGTCTATGCCAAATTTTAGAAGGATTGAATAAAGGGTCCTGGTGGTATAAGCAATTAACTTATAAATGTGTGTCTGAATGTAACGTCTTTGTAGTCCAACCAGTGTACATGAAATTTGATACAGTTGTATCTCATACCTTCTGGATTATCTCTGCCATATATCAGAAAGTTGTGATAAAGGTTCCCAATTTTATAAGCCTGTAGAACATATGCAGAGAATGAGCCTATGCCAGGGATTCTCTAAGGTGTCATTGGGCATTTTTAGACACACGTTAAAGTTCCTTATGTTTCAATATTCTGGATTTACAAGTCCACAAATAAGTTCCAGATTCATTTTTCACACACACACTGCCCTGAGGAAGTTCCTGGATGCATTCTTCACACAAGCACTGCCTTGAGGCAGCCTAAATAGCCGCAGCTGTAATCGTGACAGGCTGCAATGGAAACCAAATGACAACAGCTTCCTGGAGCAAAGCAGTTTACCAGGAGAGCCTTTTAAACACAAACGTTCTGGGAGAAGTTTCACACAGAAGTTCAGAGATCTGGATTTTTAAATTATGGATGAATGACTAAGACACACAGAAAGTTCTGGATGTTACAGGAAACATCCAGGAGAAATGTGTGTCTAAAAACACCCACTGTGGTATAGGATCTGCTTGTGATGCCAATTGGCCAGTAGAAATGTCAACCAAATATCCTAATTCTGTGCTATGACCACCCCAACTTCTCTCCCCCACTTGTTACTGAGAAGTCGGAAGCATCTGTTTAGGAAGGAGCCAATAGAGATTCTCATATGTCCTCTGTCACAGTGCTGCAGGATGTGATTGTGATGGTAATTGGCCAGCCTGGATCTGTAAACCATGTCTCATGATTTCTGGGATGCTATCCTCAAAGTCCCATTTATGTCTCTTCTATGCCCATATCAAGGCCACCCCCTATGCCCTCCTCGAAGTCACCACCAATTGATCATGTAAAGCTGGAAGCATGCAGAAATTGATCAGTTAATCTGTCTGTCATGTCAGTCTGTTGGGTTTGGGGGTTCGGTGTTCATTTGTGAATTTGTGAACACCCTGTTCACCCAGGCCATTTGTAAACACCCTGAACCTGAACTGCCCCCCACCCAAACCTGAACTGCCCCCCTCCCAAACCGGCGGAACAAAGTTCGGGTTTCTAACCCATTTGGGTGGGGGTGGGGGACAGAGGGGAACCTGGTTTTCCCTCCACCTCCAGGCTGCACGGGTGGAAGGGGTGCTGGGGCTCACCTCCCCCACCCCACCCTGCCCAGCCCGGTAAAAAAAAATATTAAACCCACACCCCAGGGATTAACCTACCTGGTAGTTCCGGGGCTCTGGCCTCCATCCGGTGGCGGCAGCAGCAGTGGTGGCGGATCCATCTCTGGTGGCACTCTAGAGCACTTCAGGCCTCTACTAGACCTTCCAGGTCACCTGCCACTGCCAGGTCAGGTGAACCAGAAGGCTTAGTAGAGGCCTGAAGTGCTCAAGAGCACTGCCAGAGCTGTATCTGCTGCTGCTGCTGCTGCTCTCTGCCACTGGACCTGTGGCCAGAGCCCCCGCACCACCAGGTATGTCGATCCCTGGGGTATTTTTTTTTTTTTTAAAAATTTTTTACCAGGCTAGGAAGGGTGGAGGTGAACCCCGGTGCCCCTTCTACCCATGAAGCCTGGAGGGGG
>QEPC01010404.1:88333-107565 GCA_003113815.1 Sphenodon punctatus
AAAAATAACCACTAAATCTATCTAAGCTAAGCTAAATAAATGAATGAGAATATGGGGGTAGATGGGTTGAATGGGTGAAATGGGGAGCTGGGAAATGCTGGGAGAGGGAGCCTTCTGAAACGCCTGCTGTTCAGGAACAGTGACTTGCTCAGAAGGTGTTGGGAAGGGGGGAGGCAGATAGTTTTGCTTCTTGCAAGCTTCTACACCCCTGGTGCCTAGAAGTCTGCTCCTCAGCTGACTACTCCTTCCTGTCACATTTGACCTTCCAGTGACCCTTTTTTTGCCACCCGAACTCACCCGAGCGCGATCCGAACTGACCGAGCTGTTCGGTCATTTTGACATTCGGAATTGAGTTTGGTTCAGTCAATTTGTGTTCGGATTCGGGTTCGGGTTCGAGCGTCCGAACAGGCCGATTTTGGGCCGAACTCCGAACTTCTGAACCAAGTTCGCCCATCCCTACTACTTTGTAGCAGACTGGAAAGCAACTCAGAAAGGGGAAGGAGAGCAGTCACAAGACAGTATGTATTGACAGGAGATGAATTTGAATGAATTTGGTGATGAATTTAATCCACAAACCAAAACCTGGTTTACCTTGATCTTTTAAAGTTTGATTGGTCTAGAAATATGCCCCCAATGCAAAACTCTCAATAGACCACTTACCTTTCTTTCTATAGGAAGTTCTAACAGTCTCCCATAGACGTGTTATGCTTTAGACGGAGGATTTCAAAAGGTATGTATAGGAGTTAGATGCCTAATTCCCATTAACTTTCAAAGGAAGCCCAATTTGAAACTGACATTTTGGCTTTTGAAAATCTCCCTCTCTCTTTACATGGACTCTGGGAGCCATATTTTCAGAAGAATTCCATTCAACAGTCACTGTGTTGGGATTAATGAAGTGGTTTCTATCTCACAACAGTTTGAGTAACATTGTACATTTATTTTAGCATCCCCAGATAGGCTGTAGAATCTGACAAAAAAACACAGTGTAGCGTATTGACAGTCAAAGAGGGAAAGTACTGTAGCCTATTAAGACTACAGCCAATACAAATATCCACAGCAAATATAATATCCAATGATTTTGCCTAATTCAGACTGTCTCTGTCAAAATGAATAACCACTTCTATTCAGGTCCATCTTTCTCAGATATCAGTTTTGGTTATTTGGATGTACAGTTACTCTTTTTGGCTTCAGTTACTTAATTTTGTCTGTTGCGTGTACACAAGAGCTGAAATGAAGTGACGGATGAAAACACAGATAAGCAAATATCAATTTTTGTAGCAGTTGCATATTATCCAGATAGCTAACCAAAAATGTAAATAATATCCATGAATACAAATCACATTATAAATGTCAAAATAGATCCATCTTCTGCTTTATCCCATATAATTCTTCAAAAATGTGAACTAATTTGAAGATTATCAAGGAAAGAGAACTGGCTTGCCAGCAACTTCGACTTGCAGCTATGTATACGATTTTGAGTAACTGGAAGTCAAAGAAGAAACCTGCAATATAGAAATGGTGGCAAAGACTTTGGTGGACAGTTACCATGGAGCACATACAAGCAGAATTGAATCATAAGCTAGAGGAATACTACGCTGTATGAAATAACGTCTGGAATCTGCTGCAGCAAAATTTGGACATGTCAGATAGTAAAGTTACAACATGTTTAACTATGATTTAATTTGATATGGGTCAGACTATCACAGAATTAGTAGTAAATGGACCAACGCTGTGATGGGTACTCCTGAATTGGTCCACTTTGAGGTATTATTTAACTGTGAATATGTTTTGTTTATTTTCTTTTCTTAGTTTATGTTTGTTTGAAGAAAACAGTGTCTGTAGATTCAAAATGTATGTTATGGTATTGAATATGTATATATATTGAATATATATATATAAATTAAAAAGTGAACTAATTAATAGGGCTGTAGCGGAATGTCGCAGCGGTAGCTATTTCTGCCGGAAACAGCATTTCTGCAATTAGTGGTACAGCATGGTAGAGGCTTTCATTCTGCTAGTTTCATTCCGCTACTTCCGCAGTTCAGCTAATTTCATTCCGCTACTTCCACAGGCTTCACAAAATAGTGGAAACATGACATTTTCACTACTTCCGCCATTCCGCCAGCGCCACAAAATAGTAGAACAGCGGTTTTCTGACAGTTTCTGCAATTTTCCCACAATTCCGTAATTTGCAGAATGCCAGCAGAATTAGCGGAATGTCCGCAGAAAAGTCACGGTGTGGCATGGGCAATTCTGAAATGGCAGAACAGAATCGCGGCATGGTAACAGCTGCTGCCACATCAGCCCTACAAAATAATTAATGTCAACTATTTACTATGTACAGAAGCAAAAGCTTCATGTATAATTAATGATTCAAGGTAAAGCAAATTGCATACACTCTGACCAAAAAGACACTTGGAAAAAAATCATTTCTTGGTTATTTTGGTTTGATAATTACGATGTACAGTTACTTCTTTTTGGCTTCATTATTTCATTGCTTAAAAGACCCTAAAGGATGCTAATAGGTAAGTGTATGATAAGAACAAAGAAAGTAGCCATGTAAGGGGGGGAGGCCAAAATATTTACAGACAAAATAAATTTTGGATTATCACTAAAATCTTATTTTTTCTAACAAAATACATTTGAATCTCCCAAGTTTTCTTTTTCTTTTTTTTGCTAGGAGCTCCCTCTCTTTTATAACTCTCTGTGAATATATTCTCTATGAGGTGGAAAAAGATATATGCCATACACTTACAAGCCTTTTATGGACGTAACTGCCTTTAGGGCATTTTGAAATTTCTTTAAAGTATAAATGGAGGACACTTGTAGAATCAGTAATATAAAATCTACTGCTTGTAAAAATGCAAAGAAAGGCTTTTAAGCCTGACCATTTTATATTCTCTACTACCACAAATAACAAATTATGATTAATGAGATCATTTTTATTCCTAAATTTTTTAAGAAGGGATGTGATCACCTAGATGTTCCTCTAATGGCTTTTAATGTACACCTGGGTATGTCCGATATCCCTCTGGGTTGAGGGCAGTAGGCGAAGAGTGTGAGATGATGGAGGTCCCGTCTGGTCCAGCTTTGTGGTGGGAGTTTCAGGAAGTGATTTCAGCCAATGCGGTGGATGTCATGGGGTCTGTGCGAGCCACCAGTTACAAACTTGATCCTTGTCCATCCTGGTTGGTGAAAGCCACCAGGAGACACTGGGGACAGTGCTGGCAAGAGTGGTTAACGCGTCCCTGCAGCAGGAGAGGGTGTTGCCCAGCCTCAAGGAGACTGTGGTGCGCCCCCTGCTGAAAAAAACATCTTTGGATGTGGACGCACTCGCCAGCTACCGACCTGTCTCTTACCTTCCCTTTTTAGGGAAGGTTATTGAGCGGGCGGTGGTGATCCAGCCCCAGGCACATCTAGACAGCATCGGTTTCCTAGATCTTTTTCAATCCAGGTTCCGTCCCGGCTATGGAACTGAGACAGCGTTGGTGACCTTGGTCGATGATCTCCACCGGGAGATGGATGCAGGATGTTCTACATTTCTTGTCCTGCTAGATCTCTCAGCTGCTTTTGACACCGTGGACCATGGGCTGCTCTTGAGGCAGCTGCGTGACCTGGACAGGACTGTTCTTGAATGTTTCCGCTCATTCCTCTCGGGGAGAAGCCAGTGGGTAGTGTTGGGAGTGGAAACATCTTGTTCCCGTGCCTTGTCCTGTGGCGTTCTGCAGGGTTCTATTCTTTCTCCATTATTTAATACATATATGCAGCCCCTGGGGGAGGTTGTGAGAGGATTCGGGGTGCACTGTCACCAATATGCTGATGATACTCAGCTGTACCTCTCTTTTTCAGCTGACCCAGCCCCTGCTGTCTCATTGCTATCCCAGTGTTTGGAGGCTGAGGCGGAGTGGATGTGACAGAGCAGACTTAAGCTCAACCCCAATAAGATGGAGGTGATGGTGGTGGGGAGAGCGAGGGAGATGTTGCCCCCTCTGATTGGGGGGGTTGCCCCTCCTGTAGCTCTGCAGGTTTGGAGTCTGGGGGTGGTGTTGGATTCGGACCTTCGCCTGTATCAACAGGTGGAGGTGGTGGCAAAGGCCGCCTTCCGCCAGTTGTATCTGGTGCGGTGACTAAGTCCATATATCTCCAGGCCAGATCTGGCATCCCTCATCCATGCCTTTGTCACCTCGAGGCTGGACTATTGTAACACGCTCTACATGGGGCTGCCTTGTTCCTGGTTCAGAGGCTGCAGCTAGTGCAGAATGTGGCGGCCCATCTCCTAACTGGGACGGGTCGTCGGGAGTATATAACACCTGTGCTCCAAACTATGCACTGGTTGCCAATAGCATGCTGAGCCAGGTTCAAGGTATTGGTATTGATCTATAAGGCCCTTCACAGTCTTGGCCCCTCATACCTCAGGGACCGCCTCGCCCTCCGTGCACCAGAGCAGCTCCTTCGGTCTGTCAGGGGTGCCTTCCCGGAAGTCCCCCATGTTAAGCATGGGCCATGTTGGAGAAGGCATTCTCGGTGGCTGAGCTGTGTCTTTGGAATTCTCTCCAGGAGGAAGCTCACCTGGCCCCAAACCTCCTAACATTTTGGCGGGCTTGTAAAACCTGGCTTTTTGCCCAGGCCTTTGGAAAGNGGGCAATTCTGAAATGGCAGAACAGAATCGCGGCATGGTAACAGCTGCTGCCACATCAGCCCTACAAAATAATTAATGTCAACTATTTACTATGTACAGAAGCAAAAGCTTCATGTATAATTAATGATTCAAGGTAAAGCAAATTGCATACACTCTGACCAAAAAGACACTTGGAAAAAAATCATTTCTTGGTTATTTTGGTTTGATAATTACGATGTACAGTTACTTCTTTTTGGCTTCATTATTTCATTGCTTAAAAGACCCTAAAGGATGCTAATAGGTAAGTGTATGATAAGAACAAAGAAAGTAGCCATGTAAGGGGGGGAGACCAAAATATTTACAGACAAAATAAATTTTGGATTATCACTAAAATCTTATTTTTTCTAACAAAATACATTTGAATCTCCCAAGTTTTCTTTTTCTTTTTTTTGCTAGGAGCTCCCTCTCTTTTATAACTCTCTGTGAATATATTCTCTATGAGGTGGAAAAAGATATATGCCATACACTTACAAGCCTTTTATGGACGTAACTGCCTTTAGGGCATTTTGAAATTTCTTTAAAGTATAAATGGAGGACACTTGTAGAATCAGTAATATAAAATCTACTGCTTGTAAAAATGCAAAGAAAGGCTTTTAAGCCTGACCATTTTATATTCTCTACTACCACAAATAACAAATTATGATTAATGAGATCATTTTTATTCCTAAATTTTTTAAGAAGGGATGTGATCACCTAGATGTTCCTCTAATGGCTTTTAATGTACACCTGGGTATGTCCGATATCCCTCTGGGTTGAGGGCAGTAGGCGAAGAGTGTGAGATGATGGAGGTCCCGTCTGGTCCAGCTTTGTGGTGGGAGTTTCAGGAAGTGATTTCAGCCAATGCGGTGGATGTCATGGGGTCTGTGCGAGCCACCAGTTACAAACTTGATCCTTGTCCATCCTGGTTGGTGAAAGCCACCAGGAGACACTGGGGACAGTGCTGGCAAGAGTGGTTAACGCGTCCCTGCAGCAGGAGAGGGTGTTGCCCAGCCTCAAGGAGACTGTGGTGCGCCCCCTGCTGAAAAAAACATCTTTGGATGTGGACGCACTCGCCAGCTACCGACCTGTCTCTTACCTTCCCTTTTTAGGGAAGGTTATTGAGCGGGCGGTGGTGATCCAGCCCCAGGCACATCTAGACAGCATCGGTTTCCTAGATCTTTTTCAATCCAGGTTCCGTCCCGGCTATGGAACTGAGACAGCGTTGGTGACCTTGGTCGATGATCTCCACCGGGAGATGGATGCAGGATGTTCTACATTTCTTGTCCTGCTAGATCTCTCAGCTGCTTTTGACACCGTGGACCATGGGCTGCTCTTGAGGCAGCTGCGTGACCTGGACAGGACTGTTCTTGAATGTTTCCGCTCATTCCTCTCGGGGAGAAGCCAGTGGGTAGTGTTGGGAGTGGAAACATCTTGTTCCCGTGCCTTGTCCTGTGGCGTTCTGCAGGGTTCTATTCTTTCTCCATTATTTAATACATATATGCAGCCCCTGGGGGAGGTTGTGAGAGGATTCGGGGTGCACTGTCACCAATATGCTGATGATACTCAGCTGTACCTCTCTTTTTCAGCTGACCCAGCCCCTGCTGTCTCATTGCTATCCCAGTGTTTGGAGGCTGAGGCGGAGTGGATGTGACAGAGCAGACTTAAGCTCAACCCCAATAAGATGGAGGTGATGGTGGTGGGGAGAGCGAGGGAGATGTTGCCCCCTCTGATTGGGGGGGTTGCCCCTCCTGTAGCTCTGCAGGTTTGGAGTCTGGGGGTGGTGTTGGATTCGGACCTTCGCCTGTATCAACAGGTGGAGGTGGTGGCAAAGGCCGCCTTCCGCCAGTTGTATCTGGTGCGGTGACTAAGTCCATATATCTCCAGGCCAGATCTGGCATCCCTCATCCATGCCTTTGTCACCTCGAGGCTGGACTATTGTAACACGCTCTACATGGGGCTGCCTTGTTCCTGGTTCAGAGGCTGCAGCTAGTGCAGAATGTGGCGGCCCATCTCCTAACTGGGACGGGTCGTCGGGAGTATATAACACCTGTGCTCCAAACTATGCACTGGTTGCCAATAGCATGCTGAGCCAGGTTCAAGGTATTGGTATTGATCTATAAGGCCCTTCACAGTCTTGGCCCCTCATACCTCAGGGACCGCCTCGCCCTCCGTGCACCAGAGCAGCTCCTTCGGTCTGTCAGGGGTGCCTTCCCGGAAGTCCCCCATGTTAAGCATGGGCCATGTTGGAGAAGGCATTCTCGGTGGCTGAGCTGTGTCTTTGGAATTCTCTCCAGGAGGAAGCTCACCTGGCCCCAAACCTCCTAACATTTTGGCGGGCTTGTAAAACCTGGCTTTTTGCCCAGGCCTTTGGAAAGGGTGGGAGGGGGGTTAGAATTTTTATTCTTCCTGTCCTTGTTTTTTATTTTTCTTTATCCCTGGATGCTTTAATTGTTGATGTTTTTATGAAAGTAAAGGTTTTATACATTTTAATTGTACGTTACCCCGGGATGCTGTAGGCATATGGGGCGACTCATAAATGTAAGAAAATAAATAAATAAAATATTAAAAGAACCAGGAATGGAATTTATTTGTCATAATAGATTAATGTAAAAATTGCCATGAAATAGAAGCATCAGCTATCTGTTAAGAATGTAAACTGCAGTTCTAATATCACTTGAACAGAACCCGACTGACTTCAATGGGAACTGCCTGTGGAAGAATATTTACTCTTACAGCCTTAGTGTCTCCAGAATATCATCTTCTTATAGGTAATTGGTTATATTAAATTATTGCCCTACACACCTTATTTACATATTCACAACCTAAGCTTAGTGTACTGAAAGAGAGATCCACAGAACTCAGCCTGCAGAAAAGATGAAAAGAATGATGGCGAATTTCTGTTTAGAATTTCAAAACTGTTTGACCTACTCATTTTGTACACACTAGTTTTTATGCTAATGGTAAGATAGGAAGAGTAGAAATACTGCTCCAATATTTATCTATTGGCTCTATCAATTCTTGCACAATGTAAGCATTAATTTTTAAGAATAAAAATAGATCCAAAGGCCTTAAAGGATGTTAAGAAAAATGGGGAAATGAGAAATAACACCGCACTGTCCTCCTCTGTCTCCAGGGAGTCTGAATTAATGAGCCAGATTCACATCTGGCACACACCAGGCTCTTATGACAGCACAGAGCAGAGAATGCAGTAGCATGAGCGGCCTGCAGGCTATCCTGGGTCAGCAGAGAGACCAGTAGACTAGCCACCTAACAACACAAATGATAGTTCTGACTGATCAGGAGAAGACCTAGTCAGCCAGAAGAGCCATTAATTAGGTGTGACAGAGTAGGTGGAACCTTTCCAGTAAGAAGACTCATTGGGTAATTTCAGATGTTACGAGATCACAGTCAACCACAGTGAACCACCACATTCAATCCTGCAGTGGGGTCAAAGGGCCCTAAATGTCTGATCAGTGGTTGCCAGATGTTCACCACAGACAATCCCTAGCAGGGGACAAAGCTAACCACCCTTTCAGAGGTCCAGCCTGGACCATCTCCGAAAGGGTGGTTAAAGCAATCCCCATCGGGAAACATCAAAACCAAATGACTGAATAGCAATCATCAGCTGGAAAAAACAAAATGATTACCAGCCGGGGACAAAGCATGCAGCATCGCTGCCAGGCAACAAGCAGCAGCACAGACCGGGGAGGGAGATTTAAAGGGCACACAGCAGCAGGGGAACATGGCAGGATGGAGCGAGGTGGAAGGGAGAGGAGAGCGGAGGGTGAGCAAGGAAGAGGGGAGGAGGAGGCCCAGGCAGAGGAGGCGGTCATGCTGCAGATGGAGGTGGTGGAGGGAGAGTAGCAGCAGCCGGGCCAGGCCGCCCCGGAGCTGACAACCAGCCTGGGGGATGAGCCACCCCGGAAACGAGTAAGGGGAGAAAGGTGGAGGACAGCTGAACAGGGGCACCTGGGGGGGCGGTGGGAGGGGAAAAAAAATGATGGCCACGAGGCCGAGGCAACCAACCCCCCCTTATGACTCACAGACACGGAAATGGGCCTGGGAGCTGGAGCCCCTGGAAGAGACGGGCAGAGGGAACATGGAGGAGGAGGAGGTGGAGAAGGAGGACTAGGAGGGCCCTCATGGTAGATGGCTGTACCACTGAAGGGGGCAATGGGGGCACAGGGAAACCAAGGACTTCATCAGGATCCGAGGGTCCCTGGAGTACCATCTGAAGCTAGCGGTGAACCAGAGGAATGAGCACGTCAACCAGGAGATCATGCGGGACATGGAGGTGGCGGGGCACCACAGGACAGTGGCCCAGTGCCGCTCAAAGGTGAAGGAGCTCAAGAGGGGGTACAAGGCCATCAAGGACAACAACCGACAGTCCGGGCACAGAGCCAGGACCACCCCTTACTATGACGCCCTGGACCGCATCCTCCACATGAAAGGATCGATATTTACTCCGCACCTCTTGGGAAGCACAGTGGTCCAGGGAAGGGAACAGGCTGAGGTACTCCCTCCCCTTGCCACCCCGCTAGAAGGCACTGGCTACCAGGGTCCCATCCCCCAAGAGGAATGCCCCGGGACCTCGGGGAGCAGCAGGCCCCCCTTGTGCACCAGCCCCGAGAGCCCTCACCCAATGTCTGACCCAGGAGGATTGGAGGCTGGCACAGCGGTTGCCCTCAGACAGTGGACGCAGGAGAACCCCAGTAACACTGAGGGGCCAGCTTCCGAGGGCTCCAAGACCAACATTGAGGGTAAGCAAGAGGGTGGGAGGGGAGACGGAACAGAAGTGATGGGCCGAGGGGGGACCCCAAAGGCCACCGGCCCTCCCCCAGCAACTCCAGATGCCGCAGTCCATGGACAGGGTGCCCAGGGTCCACCGGGGGCCATGGCCAGCCTACAGTCACCCACCCCTACCCATGTNTTTGCCCAGGCCTTTGGAAAGGGTGGGAGGGGGGTTAGAATTTTTATTCTTCCTGTCCTTGTTTTTTATTTTTCTTTATCCCTGGATGCTTTAATTGTTGATGTTTTTATGAAAGTAAAGGTTTTATACATTTTAATTGTACGTTACCCCGGGATGCTGTAGGCATATGGGGCGACTCATAAATGTAAGAAAATAAATAAATAAAATATTAAAAGAACCAGGAATGGAATTTATTTGTCATAATAGATTAATGTAAAAATTGCCATGAAATAGAAGCATCAGCTATCTGTTAAGAATGTAAACTGCAGTTCTAATATCACTTGAACAGAACCCGACTGACTTCAATGGGAACTGCCTGTGGAAGAATATTTACTCTTACAGCCTTAGTGTCTCCAGAATATCATCTTCTTATAGGTAATTGGTTATATTAAATTATTGCCCTACACACCTTATTTACATATTCACAACCTAAGCTTAGTGTACTGAAAGAGAGATCCACAGAACTCAGCCTGCAGAAAAGATGAAAAGAATGATGGCGAATTTCTGTTTAGAATTTCAAAACTGTTTGACCTACTCATTTTGTACACACTAGTTTTTATGCTAATGGTAAGATAGGAAGAGTAGAAATACTGCTCCAATATTTATCTATTGGCTCTATCAATTCTTGCACAATGTAAGCATTAATTTTTAAGAATAAAAATAGATCCAAAGGCCTTAAAGGATGTTAAGAAAAATGGGGAAATGAGAAATAACACCGCACTGTCCTCCTCTGTCTCCAGGGAGTCTGAATTAATGAGCCAGATTCACATCTGGCACACACCAGGCTCTTATGACAGCACAGAGCAGAGAATGCAGTAGCATGAGCGGCCTGCAGGCTATCCTGGGTCAGCAGAGAGACCAGTAGACTAGCCACCTAACAACACAAATGATAGTTCTGACTGAGCAGGAGAAGACCTAGTCAGCCAGAAGAGCCATTAATTAGGTGTGACAGAGTAGGTGGAACCTTTCCAGTAAGAAGACTCATTGGGTAATTTCAGATGTTACGAGATCACAGTCAACCACAGTGAACCACCACATTCAATCCTGCAGTGGGGTCAAAGGGCCCTAAATGTCTGATCAGTGGTTGCCAGATGTTCACCACAGACAATCCCTAGCAGGGGACAAAGCTAACCACCCTTTCAGAGGTCCAGCCTGGACCATCTCCGAAAGGGTGGTTAAAGCAATCCCCATCGGGAAACATCAAAACCAAATGACTGAATAGCAATCATCAGCTGGAAAAAACAAAATGATTACCAGCCGGGGACAAAGCATGCAGCATCGTTGCCAGGCAACAAGCAGCAGCACAGACCGGGGAGGGAGATTTAAAGGGCACACAGCAGCAGGGGAACATGGCAGGATGGAGCGAGGTGGAAGGGAGAGGAGAGCGGAGGGTGAGCAAGGAAGAGGGGAGGAGGAGGCCCAGGCAGAGGAGGCGGTCATGCTGCAGATGGAGGTGGTGGAGGGAGAGTAGCAGCAGCCGGGCCAGGCCGCCCCGGAGCTGACAACCAGCCTGGGGGATGAGCCACCCCGGAAACGAGTAAGGGGAGAAAGGTGGAGGACAGCTGAACAGGGGCACCTGGGGGGGCGGTGGGAGGGGAAAAAAAATGATGGCCACGAGGCCGAGGCAACCAACCCCCCCTTATGACTCACAGACACGGAAATGGGCCTGGGAGCTGGAGCCCCTGGAAGAGACGGGCAGAGGGAACATGGAGGAGGAGGAGGTGGAGAAGGAGGACTAGGAGGGCCCTCATGGTAGATGGCTGTACCACTGAAGGGGGCAATGGGGGCACAGGGAAACCAAGGACTTCATCAGGATCCGAGGGTCCCTGGAGTACCATCTGAAGCTAGCGGTGAACCAGAGGAATGAGCACGTCAACCAGGAGATCATGCGGGACATGGAGGTGGCGGGGCACCACAGGACAGTGGCCCAGTGCCGCTCAAAGGTGAAGGAGCTCAAGAGGGGGTACAAGGCCATCAAGGACAACAACCGACAGTCCGGGCACAGAGCCAGGACCACCCCTTACTATGACGCCCTGGACCGCATCCTCCACATGAAAGGATCGATATTTACTCCGCACCTCTTGGGAAGCACAGTGGTCCAGGGAAGGGAACAGGCTGAGGTACTCCCTCCCCTTGCCACCCCGCTAGAAGGCACTGGCTACCAGGGTCCCATCCCCCAAGAGGAATGCCCCGGGACCTCGGGGAGCAGCAGGCCCCCCTTGTGCACCAGCCCCGAGAGCCCTCACCCAATGTCTGACCCAGGAGGATTGGAGGCTGGCACAGCGGTTGCCCTCAGACAGTGGACGCAGGAGAACCCCAGTAACACTGAGGGGCCAGCTTCCGAGGGCTCCAAGACCAACATTGAGGGTAAGCAAGAGGGTGGGAGGGGAGACGGAACAGAAGTGATGGGCCGAGGGGGGACCCCAAAGGCCACCGGCCCTCCCCCAGCAACTCCAGATGCCGCAGTCCATGGACAGGGTGCCCAGGGTCCACCGGGGGCCATGGCCAGCCTACAGTCACCCACCCCTACCCATGTCCTCACAGGTCGCAGCATGCCCCAGCACCCGGGACAGGCAGGTGAGGGGGACATCATTGAGCAGCCCCAGGAGCATCTGGAGGTCCCAGGTGAGGCTACATGCCAAGGGGGTGGAGGGGGGGAGGGAACCCAGGGTGGGGTGTGTGGGGGAGGGGGCCCATGGCACAGGGGGCCACTGGGAGAGGGTAATGGATGACCACCCAAGGGGTGAGGGGAACATTAACCCTCCTCAGCAGCACAGGATGGGAGGCAGGCGGCAGGGATACCTAACTTACCCCTACCATGCAACCCAACAGGGTGACCCGCCAAGGCCCACCCTTCCGGCCTCGTACCCCAGCACAGCGGATGAGGGAGCACCAAGCACGGGTACCGTGCCAGAGGGAGGAGTAGGCAGAGGACATAGTCCGCACCACCACTGAGCAGGGTGAGCGGATGATTGCAGCCATCGACCATATAGAGGCGGCCATGGAATGGGCCGTGCAGCAAGCATAGGCAAGGGACCAGACGCTGCAGGTGGAGGTGTGCCTCAAACAGAGGCAAGAGCACCGGGAGCACAGCAGGCAGGTGAAGGCATTTGGGAGGCTGGAGCAGGCCACTGAGCAGATGGTGAAGGAGCACTCTGCCAAGATGGACCAGTCCCATGACATAGGCACCTCGCTGCTGCTGCACACGAGGACCATGAGTGCCTATGTGATGGTCTCCAGCCCACCGGGCACCTGGCCTGCCTCGGCCCCGATGCCGGGCCCCGCTGCGCCCCCACTGCCACCGCCCCAGGCACCGGCATGCCCTCAGGGCCCATGCATCCACCTACCAATCCCTTCAGGCCTCTGGAGGGAACAGCCACCCAGGGGGGCCCGTCTGGCTCCTGGACCGCCCTCCCTCCCAACACGGTTCACCCCTCAGGACACCGAGGCTTCCTAGGAAACTAGTGGGGAAACAGACAGGGGGAGGGGAGCTCCCAGAGCTCCACAGAAGCCACAGGATGGGTGAGAGGATGGCCCCAGAGACACCCAGGTTGGGAGGGAAGGGTAGAAAAGGGGAGAAGGGGGAGGGTGGGCTGAGGGGAGGCACGGCACTGGGAGGTGTGTGGTAGTGGTGGTGGGGATACATGTACGGTGTATGCACATTATATGCATGGGCACCACAGTAGCAGCCGCACCTGCGCGACACAGCCCTGGGGATGGGGGTGGGGGGTATCCAGGGGCGCAGCCTGGGTGCTGGTGGCGGCCCTGGGATGGTAGTGATGGTGGTGTGTGACCTCACGCTACAGCTTCCCAGCTGATCCGCCTCACCCGGGCATGTTGGATGGGCTTTGAGTATCGGTACTCCCTTGAGTTCTCAGGATTCACGTACAGAGGCACGGGGTCGGGTGGGCACTGGGGCACGGGGTAGTCAAGGGTGGCCCCATCAGTCTCACATATGTTGTGCAGCACACAGCAGGCTCCGAGAACCAGGGCTGAGGTCTCCACCATGTAGTCCAGCCAGCCTGTGAGGCATCTCCAGCACTGCTTAAGGGCCCCGAAGGCCCTCTCAGCCACAGTCTTGCAGGCACACAGGCGGGTATTGTAGAGCACCTCCACAGGGTTCCTGGCAACCAGCTATGTCTTCATCAGCCACTGGGGGTGGGGATAGGCCGGGTCCCCGAGGTTGCAGGGGGGCTCTAGCAACCCCTTGATCCGGGACATCCCCATGTTCACGAAGTTCCTGTGATACATCCGGACATAGAATGGAGAGATGGTCAGGATTTGGGTATGCAGCTGGAAATGCAGCTGCAGCTGGAGTGGCCAGTGTAGATGNATGCAGCTGCAGCTGGAGTGGCCAGTGTAGATGTCAATGAACCAGCCCCTGTGGTCCAGGACCGTCTGCAGCTGCAGGGAGTGGTGCCCATGTCGGTTGATATATTCTGAGACCTCCCCATCAGATGGGTGGAGGATCTCAATGTGGGTGCCGTCCATGGTGAACAGGCAGCTGGGGAAGCCCCCAGTTGCAAAGCCGGCCATCATGGCCCCCTGGTCCACCAGCTGGGTCATTCAGTCCAGGAGCATGCCCTCCTCCGCCTCCCAGACGTCTCACAGGATCCCAGCGACAGTACTCACCCCAACGCCAAAGTACTGTGACACGGACCGGCAGGAGTCGGGTGTTGCCAGGGCCCAGACCCTGATCACCAGGCGCTGGACCATGGGACTGGGGGCCCGCATGGGGGGTGCTGCCGCTCCAGCCAGAGCACCAACAGCTCCAAGAGTCGCAGGAGGCTGCGCCTGTCCATCCAAAAGTGTGATCTCCAGGTGGCCTCATCCCAGTGAGCCAGCTCCCGGGCCCACCACCCCTGTGCCTGCTCCATGACCCATATCCAGTTGGCATAGCGAGCAGGGCTGCATGCCCCATGTTCTTCCTCTGCCAGTGGAGCAGGTCATCCACCTCCCAGAGCTCCACTGCCTGCTCCTGGACATGGCTGAGGGCCTGTCTGGCTGCCCCAGACACCTGCTTGGCCCTGAGCCAGGCCAGGGAGTGCCTGCACCCATGGTGGGCTTGCCTTGCTCTAGCTGCGCTCCTGGCCATGCACACCCACAGCTGGGCAGCCAGGTGCACCTCCGTGGTCTAGATGTGCATGTGGGCCGTGTATGAGCGGTACCACTCTGCGCAGATGGTTAGGTGCATCCCGCAGGTGCCCAGTCGTTCCACATCCATTGTGGCCAGTGTCCCAGGTGGGGTGCAGTTGCACCCGTTATTGGCTGGTGCCAGCCTAGCCCCACCCTCTATCTGCAAACTGGCACCCATGCAGGGGGCACCAGGTCACCTCTGCCCGTCCCCCTCAGCCAGATGGCCCAGCTTGCTGAAGGGTGACCAGGGTGCGGCGGTAGGGAGCGACCCATCGAGCACACCTGAGGTCCCAGCACGGGGCCTAGCGCATGCGGCAGACTGCTCCCGGGCATGCGGACAGCAACTGCATTCCTGATGTCATCACCTCCCACCTATCTGCGTTGGCTGCCTGTTGTCCTCGCCGCCCTGATCTTTGTGTAGGCTGTCCTGTCTGTGTGCTCGGTTCCAGCAGCTGTGCTAGGTCTGCACCCCACGCCTTGCTCGTTTGCCATGCCATGTTGCGGCCTGTGCCCTTATCGCTTGACCTTGGAGCTCCCTTGCTTCGCCTCCTGTCCCTCCTGGGATTGTGGGGCCCCTCATTCTGTTCAGTTATTAGCCGCCACTTGCTGAACCATGTCTTGCAGTGCTTTCCCAGGGCTCATGGGCCCCACCACGCCTGGCACCCCCCATAGCTGGACCTTCTGTGAGACTATGGCCCTGTGTGACCTGTGGCATTCCCCAGCCATGCAATTGCTCCTGAGCTGTCCGGACAGCCTCTCTGGTGCCCATGTGAGTTTGACCTCTGGGCTACACTACTTTGGCTATGAGGCGAGGGCACAAGATTGCCGGCTGCATGCAGAGACGCTGGGCCTGCATCCCTTTCCTGATGGGTGCATCCTGGAGATATGTGCTCGCATGTGGGGTGGTCCATGGCGGAGACTGTGTCTGCTCTCTCTCTGTGCAGCCTGGCCACCTACATGGCCTGCCTGGTGGAGGAATGCCCTGCCCTGGCGGTTTCCTTCTTTGGCTGCATTCATGGGGCCCGTGGTTACCAGCGGTCATGTGGGGTGTTGTATCACCACCTGTTGGATCTCGGTCACCTTCCATGGCTCCCTGCTGCTGACTATGGCTTGTTGGAGCCCACAGAAGAGGAGCTGGCAGCGCTGGCTGGTGTGTGGTCCCAATCCGATGTCCAGGTGGGACTCGCTGTGCAGGATCCCTTCAAGACATACTACCTCATTGCCCACTACATGTCTGCACTGGGCTACTATTGGGGCATGCTTCAGTGGCCGCACTATGTGCACCTGATGGGCCTCCCAGCCCCGGGCCCCTTCGTGACCCCCTTCATCTGGCTGTGAGACCCCCTGTGCATCCGGGCCCTGGATGCTGGCCTCTCTGTGAGCTCCCACCTCCACCCTGATACTGTGGGTCACTGCCTGCTCCCTCCATGATGTCCCGAGCTCGCTGCTGTGCAGGCTGGTTCCAGGGGTTCCACTGCCCCTGCCTTCGCTTCTAGGCCCCCTCCACGCCACCCCGTCCTCCTCTGCAACTGATGTTCCCCTCGATAGCTGCCTTCTCCTGTGGCTGTGTCCTGGTCTCCGAGCTGGCCCCCGGTTCCCCGGGTGCTGTTGTCCGTCCTCGTCTGGCTGCAAGCCCACCTGTGCCCGTGCCCCCCCAGGTGACTCGGTGACCGTGGGGGTCTGGGGCCCCCAGACTGCACCTCCCGGCATCCTCGTGGGGGTTGATTTCCTGCTCATAGCTTCAAGTCTGGTCACCTCCATCCCATTCAGCGCACCCTCACCATGGGGGGGTGGGTGTCCCTTGGCTGCCTCCTGGACCTGTCTCTTATACACATCTAGATGTGTAGTGTTACTGTGGGGTAGCCCATGCTGCCTGTGCTGTTGTCAGGGTTCCGAGTGCCATTCCCCGTGTCCTGCTCTGTCCCCAGGCTGGTTCCCCCTGCTTCGCTTCCCTGGCCCTGGGTCCCCCAGCCCCTTTGCCCATTGTGCCATGTGTGTTGGCCATCCCACTGTGTCCCCCCTTCCCTTCCTTTCCCGTACGGGTGTGTATGCGCCCAGGCGTGTGTGTGTGCTGTGTATTCCACTGTGACCTCATCTTCCCTGTGCCTGTTGTGTGTGCTGCCTCGGCCGCTCTATTCCCTCCTCCCGCTCCCTTCCCATTTCTCTTGTGTGGGCATTTCCTTTTGGTGCTTTTGGCTTCCTTTGCCCTCAGTCGGCCATGTCTGCCTCCTGCCCTTCCCCAGTGCCTTCTGGGTGTTTTGACCATGGCCCGGAATCAGCATCACATCCGTTGTGCTCCCCCCAGCTGTGGTCTGTCAGTCCAATTCCCTGCCGTGGTCCCGGTCCTGTCACGTCTGTTCAGGGACATCCTGGACCACAGGGGATAGGGTTGGTCAGCTCACCATCGCTGGGGATCCACTGTGGTGATTCGGGACTGCGTAATGTCTGAAAACACCCATTGATACAGTGCCATCAAAAGGCAACTATGGAACTCATGCCAGATGTTAAATTTACCTTTGTTAGCTTAATCCCTAATGAAAAGCCACAGATATAATGACCTTCACTCTCCTCTCCTGGTGGATTATCTTCACTCTGTCATACTCCAGTGAGAGTCAATGGGGAGGGAAAGATGAAAAGTAAATACAATCAGCCATCTAAAAAGAGAGAGATTGTGGCTGCCATGTTTGTCCGAAATGTAAGAGATGTGTGGTCTGAAAGCTTGCAAACTCTGCCAAAAGTAGCTGGTCCAATCAACCATATTTAGAACTGAAACAGGTACTAAATTTAGTACCCATGGGTAATGCCCACATTTTCGGGTACCGCATCGAATACTCAGTGGCTTAACTGGGTACCGATCAGGGATCCAGAAATCCAAAAAGACAGGAAATAAATAAATAAATAAATAAAAAATTTCCAGTAACGGTTTTTCAATTTTCCAATTAACAATCAGTATATTGGGTCAGAAAACTAAAAAAATTGGGATGGAAATCCAGAAAATCAGAATTCAAAGTCAATTGTCTGGAACCAGAAGTTTACTGAAAATTTTCCAAACTGGAATTTGACTTTTCTGGACTAGAAAATAAAAAAATAGGCATCAGAAGTCGATAAATTGAACTAGAAGACAAAAAGTTGGCACCACACATTCCAGGACCAGAAGTAAACTTTCTGGCACATTGGGTACCCAAATTGGGTTGCAATTGGGTACTGATTGGTATGCAATGTTGTCAGGTTGATTTGGATACCAGACATTTGTCAAGGATACCCATTTTTGTTGGTGCCCATTTCAGCTCGAATCTGAACTACTATGGGTGAAAACAAATGCACCACGGAATTACTATGGTCCACCTGGGCTGGGGACTCACCATCACATGGGTGAGGCATTTGGCCTGGATGTGGTCCCTGGAAGATCCCACCCTCATAGTCC
Organism: Sphenodon punctatus; assembly: GCA_003113815.1. NCBI lineage: Eukaryota > Metazoa > Chordata > Lepidosauria > Sphenodontia > Sphenodontidae > Sphenodon > Sphenodon punctatus. The sequence continues at coordinate 106,520 of QEPC01010404.1, forward strand.
AGGCCAACAGCCACCCAGGTGGACCAAGGCAGGCCACAGCAGGTCCACAAGTCTGCTCCTGTCAGCATCCCCCACCAGGGATCTGGAACGGCCATGACTGATAGCCATGGCTGCCTATGACTGGCCTTCATGGTTTTCCATCATGACGGGGAGATGCTCGGGGCGCAACAATGGCAGGGACACCTGCCTGCTGGTTTTTTCCTCTTTCCCTGCTGGGGGTGGAGCAGGGGAGGGATCGCCCACAAACTGGTTGGGCACACATCTGTTCAGCAAACTGACCTGTCCCTGAGCTGTGTAGCTGGTGCACTGGCTATGTGTCTGTTTTCACCCTTTTGTCTCTATCACCCACAAGGAGAGAAGAGGTAAATAGAGCATGTGTAGAGTCCTGCCACATGTGCCCTTCACCCCTACTCCAGTCAGCTTGCCTGTTTTAACAAACACACACATTACAACCTTAGAAACAGAAGGCACAGAAAAAAATGGTCAATACTAATATCAACAAACTTAGTTTGCAGTCTTGACAGGTCCTATTGACTGAAAGAAATCATAATGGGACCCACTCCATCTTATATAAAGCAATTAACTTGTGCTACAGGTAAATCATTGTATGCAAATTTGGATATTGATATTGGCTCTTGGTTTTGCTTATGTAAATACTACTTTGGATTTCCTATTGTTTGCAATACAATCTCAGCCACTTCCTCTTCAAAATTATCTCTATACTCTGCTCTAATTCCTTAATTATTAGAATAGCCAGGAACATGCCACAAACGTATTTTCAAAATACATATATTTACTGAAGTAAATGCAATTCCGCTAGTATGTAATAGACCAAAAATTTCACAGTAAGCAATGGAAAACATAGATACCGTTTAGAATTTTGTAGGTTTTGCCAGACTGCACAAGTATGTAAGGATTGGGCTGCTTGCACAAAATTGGGTACTTTTAGATAGAGGGCACCTATGGTTCTGCTCTGCCTTACACCTGGGTGACCCGTCTGCCTAGAGGTGGGCCACCAGATGTGCAGGCAGATGTGCAGGCAGAGC
>QEPC01010404.1:107665-129470 GCA_003113815.1 Sphenodon punctatus
GATTTAATCCGGGAATCCGGTTTTCAGAGAACCGGTAGCCGGTAAATCCGGTAGCCGGTAATGGGCCCGGGGTCCCACCTCTACTGCTGGTATACCGTGCACCTACCAGTATGGTGACCTCTCTGCAGACTCTGACAGAGGCTGTGTCGGAGGTGGTGTTGCGGTCCTGAAGACAATAGTCTTGGGGGACCTCAACATTCACTCCAACGCAGTGCTCGGGGAGCCGAGCATGAGTTCATGGCCGCCATGGCAGCCATGGGCCTGTCCCAGAGGGTCAACAGCCTGACACATCTTGAAGGACATACCTTGGACCTCATGTTTGACCTTGAGGCGGGTGCTACGTTAATGGGGTAGATATCAACTGTGCCCTTGTCATGATCAGACCATTACCTCCTGCAGACCTCCCTTCAAGCACATTTCTGCCCCCAAAGGGTGTGGAACCTATTAGGATGGTCCGCCCATGGAGGCTGTTGGACCCAGTGTGGTTTCTAGGCGCTCTGGGGGAGTTACCCTCTGACCTTGACGACCGTCACATCGATGACCTTGTCAAGCTATGGAATAGGTGACTGACTAAGGCCATCGATTAAATGGCTCCCAGGTGTCCATTGCCCAGGCAGATGCTCCGCAGGCCTACATGGTTTTCTGAGGATCTGCGGATGCTGAAGCAAGAGGGCCAACGGTTGGAGCAACAGTGGCATCGTTCTCATGCTGAAGCCAACAGATTGTGACATAGATCTAGTTTATGAGCATATGCCGTGGCTATGCGGGCAGCAAAGAGGGAGTTCAAAATCCCGTCCGGCGGAGCTGTTTAGGGTGGTACGGGGGCTGGTCAGTCAGGTCTCTCTCAACCCTGGGGTTGAGTCATCACCTGCCTGTTGTCACCTTTTTGCGGATTATTTTGTGGATGGGGAAATATTCACCAGGACCTTGATGCTGGACTTAATACAGTGGAAGATGTAGATGTTGTAGAAACTCCGACTTGTCCAATTTCGTGGGATCACTTTCAGTCGGTGACACCTGCTGACGTGGTGGGTGTCCTTGAGGTGGTTTGAGCCACATCTTGTGAATTAGATCCATGCCCATCCTGGCTTGTTAAGAGGTGCCAGGAGACAATGAGGTCGCTGCTGGCCAGGGTGGTCAACACCTCCCTACGGGAGGGCAGAGTGCAGGACTGCCTCAAGGAGGTGGTGGTGCAGCCTCTGCTCAAGAAACCATCATTTTACGCTGACTCGCCTGCCATCTATTGGCCTGTCTCTAACTTTCCTTTTTTAGGGAAGGTTATTGAATGGGTAGTGGCTCAACAACTGCAGGGGCATCTTGACCGTGTCAGTTATCTTGATCCTTCACAGTCTGGCTTTCGTTCAGGTCATGGCACTGAGACAGCATTGGTGGTTTTGGTGGATGATCTCCGCCGTGAAAAGGATTGGGGTCGATCTACCCTATTGGTCCTGTTAGATCTTTCGGCAGCATTTGATACCGTTGACCATGAGTTCTTAGTGATGCGCCTGCGGGACAGTGCAGGGGTGGGCGGGATCATTCTTGAATGGTTCTGTTCATTCCTGGCCAGGAGAACCTGGCGTGTGGTGCTGGAGGAGTTTTCATCTTCCCCCCTGGGGCCTCGCATGTGGAGTACTGCAGGGTTTCGTCTTATCCCCTTTTTTGTCCAATGTATACGTGCAACCTCTGGTAGAGATTGAGTGATTTTAGACATGCTGGCCTCCCTTCTTGACATGGGTGGTACTTGGTGACTGTTTTTCCTCCTACTGAGACCTCTCGTGTTGAGTTCTGCAGGGTTCTGTTCTGTCCCGTCTCCTGTTCAACGTGTATATGCAGCCGCTCGGCGAGGTGATCAGAGGGTTCGGGGTGAGGTGTCATCAGTATGCAGACAACACCCAACAGTATCTCTCATTTTCAACTGACCCAGGCCCGGCTGTCTCAGTGCTTACCCGGTGTCTGGCAGCTGTGGGGGACTGGATGAGGGCTAATCAATTGCGACTGAATCCTGACAAGACGGAGGTGATGTTAGTGGGTAAGTCAGTGGAGGTGACGGCTCCCTCGGTTGATGGGAAATGTCCTCCACTGACTTCCCAGGTATGGAACTTGGGGGTGCTCCTAGATGCGCAGCTCCGCCTGGATCTCCAGGTGGAAGCTGTGGCAAGGAGTGCCTTCCGCCAGCTTCATCTGGTGCGGCGGTTTCAGCTGCTGGTTTCGGTTCCTGACTTGGCCATGATCATCCATGCTTTTATTACCCCTCAGTTAGACTACTGTAACACGCTCTATGTGGGACTACCAATGGTGATTGCTCGGAAGCTGCAGCTGGTGCAGAATGTGGTGGCCCGGCTCTTGGTGGGGCTGGGCCGCTGGGAGCACATCACACCAGTGCTCCTATCTCTGCACTGGCTTCCAATAGTCTTCTGGGCCTGATTCAAAGTGTTGGTTTTAAACTATAAAGTCTTACATGGCCTGGGCCCTGCTTATTTGTGAGATCGCCTCACTCCCCGGGTTCTAGACTGGCCCCTGCGGTCATCCGGGGGCACCGTGTTGGAGGTCCCTCGGGTTTCCTGTGGGGCCACCCCGGATAGGGCATTCTTGGTGGTCACGCCTTTGGAATGCCCTCCCGGTGGGGCCCATCTGGCCCCGGACCTCCCGGTCTTTCATAGGAATTGTAAAACCTGGCTGTTCCATCAGGCATTTGGCGAGGGAGAGGGGTAAGGGTTGGATGGGGGTGGGCTTTGGGGAGGGTCGAGTGGACTCCCCCCTCCTGTTTTATGATTATTATTAATATTGTGGAAGATGTTTTAATTTGTTTTATTGTATTTTATTTTATATTTTATTGTTGTTAGCTGCTCTGGGCTGCCTGTGGCAGGAGGAGCGGGATACAAAATATTTAAATAAATAAATAAAATAAAGGGGAGAAGTGGACACTGGGAGGGCATTAAAGCCCTAGTCTGGGGTGCTTGATCCCGAGGCAAGTAGATTACTACTATTGATTGATTTGGCTGACAGCCCTATAAAGGACTTACAAACAGTGCCACTAGGCATTACTGCTGATATCCTAGAGGGGTGATTATCATGCAAGCTACAAGAACCATAGAAGGACTGATTTTGTGTGTAAGGGAATTAAGCTAATTCACTAACTAGCTGCTCCTGAGCTGGAGAGCAGCCCATCCACAGTTCCCTTTTTTCTAGTACTGTTAAAAAGGCAAAATAACCTCTTCCTGTTTGTGTTCCACATCACTCATGATTTTATAAACTTCTATCTTATCCCATTTCAGCCCCAGCCTGTCAAGCCTCTCATCATATGGGAGCTCTTCCATACCTTTGATCATTTTTTTAGCCTTTTTCCGTATCTTATCCACATGCTTATTTTTTTACACCCTCAAGAAATTCTAGTAGATTAGTGAGTCATTAATTCCCTTTCTTAAATCCATGTTGACTCTTCCCCATTAAGCCAAGTTTATCAATATGTTCAGTAATTCTGTTCTTACCTGTTTCCACCAGTTTGCCCAGCACCGATGTCAGGCTTACAGGTCTGTAGTTTCCAGGATTGCTTCTGTAGCCCTTTTAAAATATTGGTGTTACATTTGCTACCCTCCTGTCCTCTGGTACAGTGGCAGATTTTAGCGATAGGTTACAAATTAAATTACCAATAGTAGGTCTGAAACTTCAGAACTCTGGGTTGAATTGAATACTATGTGCTCCTGGTGATTTGGTACTATTCAGTTTGTCAATTTGCTCTAGCACCTCCTCCAGAATCACACGTATTTGTGACAGTTCTTACAATTCTTCACCTATAAAGACTCTGTCCAGTGTGGCTATCTCCCCAACATTCGCAATGGTGAGATAGAAGCAAAGACTTAATTCAGCTTCTCTGCAACATCCTTAACCTTATCCTCTCCAAGTGCACCTTTCACCCCCTGGTCATCTAATGGCCCAACCGACTCTCTAGCAGGCTTCTTCATTCTGATGTGCTTGAAAAAGTTTTTATTATTACTTTTTGTGTCTTTAGCAAGTCGCTCCTCAAATTCCCTCTTGGCCTGTCTTACTAACGTCTTGCATCTAATTTGACAATGCTTATGCTCTTTCCTATTCTCTTAATTAGGAATAGCTTTCCATTTGTTAAAAGGATGCCTTTTTTGTCCAATAGCCTCCTTTACCTCCCGCTTTAGCCACAGTGGTAGACACTGTGTCCTCTTGCTATCTTTCTTTATTTGTGGTATACATTTAATCTGTGCTTCCAAGAAAGTGTTTTTAAACAATCTCCACGCTGCCTGCACACATTTAATCCTCACAACTGTTCCTTTTAGCCTATAGCTAGTTTCCTCATTTTTGCATAGTTCTACTTTTTAAAGTTAAATGTTACTGCAGTAGTTTTTGTGTGTCAATCTCCCTCCTATAGCTATATCAAATTTGATTATATTATTATCACTATTACCAAGCAGCTCTACCACCATTGCCCCTTGTACCAGGTCCTGTGCTCCACTTAAGACTAGATCCAAAGAGGCTCCTCCTCTCATAGGTTCCAGGACCAGCTGCTCCAAGAAGCAGTCATTTATTTCATTTAGAAATTTTACCTCCACATCACACCCTGAGGAGACATTCACCCAGTCAATATTAGGGTAATTTAAATCACCCATTATTACTGTTTCCAGCTTTAGTAGCCTGTCTAATCACCATTAGCACTTCATGGTCAGTTTCACCATCCTGATCAAGGGGTTGATAGTATATCCAAACAGTTACACACATTCCAATCACACATGGAATTTCTATTCAAAGAGATTCCAGAGTACATTTCACTTTGTGCACACTTTTAAGCCTGTTCGACTCAATGCTGTCTCCACCAGGTCTCTGAGATTTCCATTATGTCTATATCTTCCTTTAGTTCCAAATGCAAACACTCTCATTCTCCCATCTTATGTTTTAGACTTCTATAATATGTATATAGACACTTAAACATTGTTTTTATTCTTATTTTGGAGGTTGTTTCTGCATATTTTATTTAATATGGAAGTATTAAAGCTTGTCTGTTCCATAACAATGCCCTTCTGTTCTCTCTCCAAATCTTTACTGTCCTCTTTACCAGAATGCACTATATCTCTAGTTCTCTACTAATGATGGCATCCCTTTGGGTTGCCTTTGTCCAAACCTCATGCTCCACAGCAACTGTCTGCTTTCTCCCAGATGTCAGTTAAAAACTCATCTACCACCTTTTTGATTTTTAGTGCCAGCAGCCTGGTTCCATTTTGGTTAAGATGGATCACATCCTTCTAGAATACGCTCCCTCTTCCCCAAAAGGTTGCCCAGTTCTTAACAAATCTAAATCCATCCTCCCTGCACCATCTTCTTATCCACTCATTGAGACTCCAGAGCTCAGCCTGCCTCTGGGGCCCTGCACATGGAACAGAAGCATTTCAGAAAATGCTATCCTGGTGGTTTTAAATTTCAACCTCCTTCCTTGAAAACCTAAATTTAGCCTATAAAACCTCCTTCCTATGGCATTAGTGCCAATATGGACCACGACAGCTAGCTCCTCCCCAGCACCCACTAAAATTCTGTCTAGACATTGCATGAGGTCTGCAACCCTCGTACCTAGCAGGAAATTGATCATGCAATCCTCACGACCTTCACAAACCTAGTTATCTACATTCCTAATGAATCACCCACTACTACAGCCATTCTATTCCTGTCAGTTGAGGTCCACTCCCTGGAGAAGTATCCTCAGTGTGAGCTGGGAGCGCCCTTCATGAAGTCCCCCAGGTATCTTGAGAGGAGATTATTTATTTTATTTATTTATTTTTTGACATTTATATCCCGCCCCTCCTGAGAACAGCTCAGGGCAGCTTCCAACATAATAAAACAATTATAAAATATAAAACAATTTTTAAAACATCAACAATTTAAATACTTTAAAACAGGGCCCTGGGAATACAACTTAAAACATTAAAAACAATATACAGAGTAAGGTAGGGATGTTGAACAAAAACCTTTCCCCCCCTCCCCTCCTCAAAGGGCAGGTTTTACAACACCGCCGGAATGACAACAGGCTTGGGGCCAGGCGTGCTTCCTCTGGAAGGAAGTTCTAAAGGCGTGGCGCGGCCACCGACAATGCCCTCTCCATTGAGGCCCCCCGCTTTATGCGAACCAGGAACAAGGGAAGCCCCACGTAGAGCGCGTTGCAGTAGTCCAGCCTTGAGGTGACAAAGGCATGGATGAGGGAGGTCAGGTCTGGGCCGGAGATGAACAGACGCAGCCTACGCACCAGATATAGCTGGCAGAAGGCAGCCTTAGCGACTGCCTCCACCTGCCGCTCCAGGCGGAGGTCTGCGTCCAGTATCACCCCCAAACTCCGGACCTGCTTAGCTATAGGAGGGCAAACCCCCCCAATCAGGGGGGCCACCACCTACCTCAGTCTCCCCACCAACATCACCTCTGTCTTATCAGGGTTGAGCTTCAGTCTGCTCTGCAGCATCCATTCCGCCACAGCCTCCAAACACTGGGATAGCAACGAGACAGCTGGGGCTGGGTCAGTTGAAAAAGAGAGGTACAGCTGAGTATCATCAGCATATTGATGACACCGCACCCCGAACCCTCTCACGACCTCTCCCAAGGGCTGCATATAGTATACATTGAATAGTAATGGTGTCAGAATAGAGCCCTGCAGAATGCCGCATGATAAGGCATGGGGGCCCAATGTCTCATCCCCCAGCACCACCCACTGGCTTCTCCCCAAGAGGAATGAATGGAACCATTCAAGAACAGTCCCATCCAGACCCCCCAGGTCATGCAGCCGCCTCAACAGCAGCCCATGGTCCACGGTATCAAAAGCGGCCGAGAGATCTAGCAGGATGAGAAATGTTGAACATCCTGCATCCATCTCCTGGCGGAGGTCGTCGACCAAGGCCACCAACACCGTCTTGGTGCTATAGCCGGGGCGGAACCCAGATTGAAATGGGTCCAGGAAACCAATGCTATCTAGATGCGCCTGGAGCTGGGTCGTCACCGCCCACTCAATAACCTTCCCTAAAAAGGGAAGGTTAGAGACAGGANAGCTGCCTACCAGCAGGATGAACCCATCGCAGATGAGCTTGCTGCTGTGTACAAGGTCTGGACACAACTGGGGGTCCTGGTCACTCTGGCCCATAGGGATGCTTTTGATCCACACTATATGATGGTGCAGCATATGCTGGCAAAGGGCTACCCAAGGGGGATGTATGAATGGGAGTTGTATGTGGAGTGAGCGTGGTTCCCAATCCCTCCCCAGCTGCACAGGTCCCATTATGTGTTTCTGTTATGGACTGGCTGTGCAAGTAATATATGGTAGGAGTGGATTTCCCTACCCCCACCAACTTCAGCTGCTGTGACCCTAATGGAACTGTGTCCTCTGGACCACCAGTGAGAGTGATCTGGGACCAATGTTTATGACATCTGGAAGGGACTGGACTGGCAGCCTCTGAGTGCTGTTTCTGACAAACATCTCTTTCACCCTCATTTGTACAAGGAGGAAATCTATTGTCATTTTTGTCATTTTTGCACAATTTCCCACCATTTTGGTAATTTCTGGTATTTTTCTGTAATTTCTGACATTATTGATATTTTTCCGGTGTTTTCTGGTAATTATTGGTAATTCCGGAAATTACCAAAAATTACAGGAAAATGATGGGAAATCACAGGTGTTAATACTGGTGGGACTGAAAGCACAGAAGCGGAAAATACCAACAAATATGGTGAAAAGTGTTCCTGAATGGCTGGTATTTCCCAACAGAAAAAGGGCACCTGCTTCTCGCTTCAGGTCTAGCATGAATAATATTTCATATTTCCTTTGTCAGACTTGATTTAATAGAAAATTCAATGAAAATGGTATTTGCTTCAGATATTTCTTTCAGCTCTAGGTCAGATCAATGCTCCATCTCCAGTGTCATGTCTCAGATAGTGACTAGTATAGGAAGCCTACAGTAACAGAGCATAAATGGATTGATCTACCCTGCCATTCACTCCCAGCTTCTAGCAGTCAAAGGTAACATTCCTGTTCATCCTGGCTAATAACCATTGGTGGATCTATCCTCCATGAACGCAGCCTAACTCCAGTTATTTCAACCCTATCTTGAGGATATGATTCTCTGTTGAGTATGTCTAGAAATAGTTCAAGGAAATTGGGGACATCCAGTTGTCGGTAATGGCTAACTTAGCATCTGACATTCTCTCTGACCTGCCCTAATCTCCCATATAATTTCCTGGAACATGCAGTGAGAACAGTGAGCTTTTCTAGGATTAGTCTGTTTAAACAAAATTAGAAGAACTGTAATTAGGATTTTTCTGTGAGAAAGGAAAAGGAGGAGGTACATGAAACTCGCCTTAGTGAGGGTTACAATAAACACGTCTCAAGTTATTGCCACGTAACTTGGCGTAAAACAGTTCAGATTCCATGCTGTACAGCACTGACCCATAAGCAGTGAACTAAAAACCAATTTATCACAGCGGAATGAACTCTGCATAGCTTCAAGCTGACAACAATGTCTGTCTGTGGCCAGATTATGTTGAGGAGGGCTGACATGAGAATTAGGGATGTGCGAATGCAGTTCAGGGGTTCGGGCCGAACTCAGAGTGTTTGGACCATTCGCGAACACCCCGAATCTGAATCAACCCCCGCCTGAACCAGCCGAACAAAGTTTGGGTTCTGAACTGGTTCAGGTGGGGGCACGGGGGGCAGGGAGGAACCTGGTTTTCCTTACCCCCTTCCCCTCCAGGCTGCGTGGGTGGAAGGGGCGCCGGGGAACATCTCCCCCCCCCTGCCCAGTCTCATAATTTTTTTTAAACCCCCCCAGGGATCACCCTACCTGGTGGTGCCAGGGCTCCGGCCCGGGGCCAATGGAGGCGAGGCTGGTGGCGGCGCCGGAGGCAGCTGCACTCCGGAGTGCTTCAGGCTGCTACTAGGCTTTCTGTGTCAAACCGGAAGTCCTAGTACTCCTGAAGTACTCCAAAGCACCGGTGCCACCAGACCCGCTACTACTGCCACCACCGAAACCAGGGCTGGAGCCCTGGCACCACCAGGTAGGTTGGTCTCTGGATCCAGCAGTGGCGGTGGCAGTGGTGGCAGGTTCAGCGGGTCCGGAGGAGGCAACACTCCAGAGTGCTTCAGGCGACTACTAGACCTTCCGGTTTGACCTGGAAGGCCTAGTAGTGGCCTGAAGCACTCTGGAATGCTGTCACCTCCAGGACCCGCCCCCAGACCCACCACCGGCCGACCCAGGACTGGCGCCCCACCACCACCAGGTAGGGCGAACCCTGGGGTGGGGGGTTTAAAAAAATTACGAGGCTGGGCAGGGTGGGGGGAGGTGCTCTCTGGCACCCCTTCCACCCATGCAGCCTGGAGGGGGGAGGGAAAACCGCCCCCCGCCAGAACGGGTTCACCCCCCCGAACCCATTTGAGCTGAACAGGCTGAACCGAATGATTTTGGGTTTGTCCAAACCCCAAATAGGCCGAACACCGAACCCCCCGGTGTCTGCACATCCCTAATGAGAATAGATTTTATTCTTACAAGACTCTTGCAAGGATTGAGAACTCTTAGCAAGATCTGGGGAAGATCTCACTAATGGTAAAAGATCTCACTATTTCATTTAAAAAGAAAAAAGAACTGCACTTATACAAATGGCTGCCACAGCCATTCTACACATATGCAGCCCTTGCAAAAATGGCTGTCATGCATGCACAAATGGGCTTCCCTTTCACAGAATGGCAGTGGTGCTGCTGGTGCCATTTTGGAGAAAGGCCAGGCATGTGGAGAATGGCCCTGGTGGCCATTTAGTGCATCTACAGTTCTTTTTTCTTTTAAAGTCAGTTTCTTGGCAAGAATGGTGTCTAAAAATACAATGGGTGATTTCAGACGTGACGGCGGCCCTATTGGACCCGGCACGGAATCACCCAAATGATTCCCCGGTGGAATCAGACCGACCCGTCAACAGATGAGCTGGCAGATTCTGCCAGGGAAACAGGGACGGGCTGCATGGCACAACATGCGGCCGCACAGTCCCACCCCCCACTCTTCCGAGGCCGTCCGCCCTCCGGGAGATGGGCGGGCACAGTGGCCAATGTGGCCGCAGCGCCCCCCACCCCCCGGGGTAGTGACCATGGCCCGGAATCTGTTGCGAACATGGCCGCTGATTCCGGGCCATGGTCAGGGACCAGAAAAGACATTACCATGCTCAATCACGGTGAATTCCACCGTGGTTGAGCGTGGTAATGTCACGTCTGTTGGGGGCAGAAAGTGATTCCAGCCAGGTGTTCACCACCGGCGGGAATCACTTTGACCACGCTTTTGGAGATGGTCCCCGGACCATCCTCGAAAGCATGGTTATTTTGATCCCTGCTGGTGGTTCACTGTGGTGAACATCTGGCAGGGATCAAACAGACATTACAGGACCATTCCCAACCACAGGGGATTGTCTGTGGTTGAGCGTGATCTCGTAACATCTGAAAATACTCCATGAGCCAAGAATCAGCAAATTGGGAAAATCTCAACAAGAACCCATTCTTGTTGAGAATCTTGAGAAGGTCATGAACTTGTTTCAGCACTAATTGACAGAGTAGTAGCACAACTTTAAATGAGGAAGAGAAAAGACCTAATAGCTTCCTCAGTCTCATGATGGTATCTTTCTCCTAGGAAGCATTTTTAAAAGACCTAGGTTAGAAAAAGGGCATAAGAAATTTATCTCCAAAAATATTGTTATGAGTTGTAGAAAAAGCCATCCATGACAAAGGTATCTGAGGTCAGATGGGATAAGCTCCATCAGAACCAGGAAAACCATCATAACCTTTTGATGAATTGGGTGGAGGGATTCATAGTCCAAGTATTTATTACTCTACAGCCAAGATTAAGAAGTCACTATGTGTCTCACAAACTGAATATTTTTGAGACCAAGATTTCTGTAGACCTATTGCTCTTTTCAACATGTTTATGATAAGTCTGACATGCTACAAAGCTCTGTACTCTCTGGGTCATCTTGTTTGCTACAACCTTGTTCTTTACAGCAGTACTGTTGCCTTTCCACATGTACACCATAAATATTGGAGGCTTTGGGTCAGATAGAAAAGCTGTGAATAAAAGAATGATTGGATGTGAAAGTGAGGGATTTTAAAATACAATTCTTTCTTTCTGTTAGTACTGCATTGCATTCCCTCCTTACAAAAACACATTAAATCAAGATAGCATTCCTAATCAACAATAATTATGATACCAACTGTGAAGAGGAGACCAAAAAATGTGTCAGAAGGAAAATGGATTTGGATATAAAGGCAAGTATTCCACCAATCCACTCCACCCCCAGTGACAATAGATGAATGGCATTCAAACAAAGTTGATTCTCATCCTCTTGTGCCAGATATGACAGCAACATACAAAAACATTGTTTTTAATTGAATTGTGGATCGTTCTGTTTAGAAAACTGAGGGGAAAACTGTGTGTAATACTTAGAAAATAAATGTGCCTATATCAGGAAGAATAATTTACAGCCCAGGAATATTATCAGATGTTGGATATATTTTTAAAGGAATATATGCTAATGTCTCCTTCTAGTGAACAATTCTAAAATGTCTACCATTACACTTCTATTTTCCTTTAATTTCAAAATCTCTAGTGCAATATGACAATGAAAAGGGAAAATAAGAGTCTAAAAGGTTAAAATATGCAGGAGAAAAAAACAGAGAACCTCAGCTGGCATAAATCTTTGGAACTACATTGATTTATATCTAAGAACAGATCCATGTTGTGCATCAGCCACAATAGAGATGTAATCACAATTACACTTTGGAAAACAAAGACAGATTTTTATGTCAATGTATTTCCACAATGATATGCAAGTCAATATACAGAAAATCAAAGCCAGGCAGTGCATTCTTGATATAAATATTGCCTTAAGTTGGTTCTTGTGTAACCCTGGTGCGCTGACCTCAAAAGACAACAGAAAGGCTTGAGGATGAAATAATGCAGAAACTGTATATAGTTATTGTCAAAAAGGCCATTATAAGAAGGGGTGTGCATGTTGTTTTATTATTACAGTAACAATAATGAATATTGTTGTTTTCATTATTGTTATTACAATAACGAAAATGGCAATGATAATGAAAAACAACTTTGTTTTTGAAAGAAAGGGAAAAACTTAAAAACATATTTGCAGTTATACCTTTTTAAATTCTTATTCGATTCTCATGACACTTGGGGAAGATTGTACCCCCAACGGTGGGCACTAAGTGTTCCAATTTTCAAAAATATTAGATAAAGGAAACTGATTTTAGAAGCAATTGAATGTTGTGATTTTAAGAAAACCTCCATACACATTTTATTTATTTATTTATTTTCTTACATTTATGAGTCGCCCCATATGTCTACGGCATCCCGGGGAAATGTACAATTAAAATTTATAAAACCTTTACTTTAATAAAAACATCAACAATTAAAACATCCAGGGATAAAGAAAAATAAAAATTAAGGGCAGGGAGAATAAAAACCCTAACCCACCCTCCCATCCTCCCCAAAGGCCTGGGCAAAGAGCCAGGTTTTACAACCCCGCAGAAATGTTTGGAGGCTCGAGGCCAGGCAAGCTTCCTCCGGGAGAGAATTCCAAAGATGAGGCCCGGCCAACGAGAATACCCTCTCCATTGTGGCCCCCCGCTTAACATGGGGGACCTCCAGGAAGGCACCCCCGGCAGACCGAAGGAGCTGCTCTGGGGCTTGGAGGGTGAGGTGGTCCTTGATGTATGGCTACAACTTCTTTATCTTCCATCCAATTTGCATGAAACCTGTGAATATTATGTCACTCCACAAGCTTAACACACCTGTCAATTTTCATAAACATTGGATAAAGAGTCCTGATGGTATAAGAGTAAGTAAGTAAACTTTATTTGGCATTAGTGTTAGAGCAGCCCCCCCCCCATACTTGGCAAAGGGCATGGGCCAGTGGGCATTGGACTCAGGATCCCCCCCCAAGAAGTCAGAAGAAGGATTGGGCCCAGCCACCATGGGGACTAGGAAAAGGGAGTTCACCCAGGTGGATACCAGTCTAATCCAAGAAGGAGGTGATTAAGGGGAGATAGCCCTCAGTAAGTATGGGGTCATTAAGAAGGGGCATTCTCCCACTTGTGAGAAACCACTGGTGAATAGAACCCAGGCTAGCAACAGCCTCAAAGACATGGAATATTAATATCCCCTTCCTCCCCCTCCCCCTCCTCCTAAGCATAGAAACCCAGGTGCAGCCATTAACCTTGGGTCCCTCTCACAATGCCTCCCAGATCACCGGAATGTTCTCTCCCCATTCATGCCCAGATGTGTCCATTGTGTGTCTGTTGCCCATGGCTCCCCTAGGCCTCTTCCCTTTTGTGACACCTAAGCACCCACCTGGAGTCTCCTTTTGTCCCCATGGTTCACATATGCATCTTTCCTTTTGTCTCACTTAGAAACAGACCCAGATATGCCCTGATGAGTCATTTGTGTCACTTTGTCCTCCCCATGTGTCTTTTGTAACACCCTTGAGCCTATCCCAAATTTTTTATCCTGAACCCGATAACTGCCCCTTGCTTCCCCCATGCAAACTGAGAAAGTTTTGGATGCGGACATATGCAGGTTTCCCTGTGCATGTCTGTATCTTAAGAGATCTCCCAGACTTAGGTCTGCCCCTTCTTTTCAACCCCAGGAAGTTCGCTGGATCCATGGGCTACCTGTGCCCTTTTTCCACAGGAAAGGAAAGGTAACCTCAGGTCCAGACTTCCCCGCTCATTCTCCTCTCTCTCTCTCTCTCTCTCTCTCTCTCTCTCTCTCTCTCTCCATGTCTTTTCTGGATATTCCACTCTACGCTCCCCACCTAACTCATTTTCCCCACTCCTGCTTGTGTTTTTCCTTTGATTCTGCCAGCCAGACCAGGACTGTGTTTCTCTGTTTATGTGTATAAATAAACCTTTTCATTTTATTGAATCTGTGTCTCCCTCTTTTCCTTCACTTTTAGGGAGGGTACATAAACTGCATGTAGCATGTATCTGTCCTCAGACTGATCTTTAGGACACACAGGAACCCCGGGTTTAGTGAATTAAGCTAATTCCCCCTGAAGTTAAGGAACGGTGGATATTGGGGTACCAACCCCCCAATAGTCATGAGTGGGAGGGGATTCTCCTGTTAGGACATGCAGGATCTCCAAGTTTAACGAATTAAGCTTATTCCCCCCAAAGTTAAGGAATGTTGGATACTGGGGTACCAACCCCCCAATAGCCAAGAGTGGGAGGGGTTTCTCCTGTTAACATTAACTTACGCCATAGCGACTTCATAATTAAAATACATGAGCACTAGGGATGGGCAAATGCGGTTTGGGAGTTCGGAGTTCGGACCAAACTCGGCTTGTTTGGATGACCGAACCCGAAACCGAACCCGAACGCAAACATACCGAAGGAACTGAACACTGAACGGCAAAATGGCCAAACAGTTCTGACAGTTCGGATCATGTTAGGGTGAGTTCGGGTGGCAAAAAAAGGTTCACTGGAAGGTCAAACATGACAGGGAGTTGTCAGTCACTGAGAAGCAGATTTCCAGACACCAGGGGTGGAGAGGCTTGCAAGAAATGAAACTAATTATCTGCCTCCCCCTTCCCAACACCTTCTGAGCTAGTCACTGTTCCTGAACAGCAGGCGTTGAGTAGGATTTTTAGATTGCTTTAAGTTTCATTTCAGTTTTGTACTGAAATGAAACTTAAAAACTGAAACCTTGTGTTATTCATTTCACTGTACAGACTCATTGAGTATGTATGTATTCAGTTCACTACAGACTCCTCCTCTGTTTGTGATTCCCCCCCATCCCATATATATGGGATGTATATATATCCATATATATCCATATATATATATCCATATATATATATCCATATATATGAATATACATCTGTATGGATATGGGATGGGGGGATTATATATACATATGTATGGATAGATAGATAGATAGATAGATAGATGTAGGAGTTAGCTTAGTGACAGAGATAGCGTTAGTGATTTAGTTTTAGTGTTTGTAGGAATAGGTCTGTGTACTTATTAGATAATCCATTTAGTGTTCATAACATTTAGAATAGTTAATAGCAGTTAGATTTAGTGTAGATAGATACATATAATATTAGATTTAAAAAATAAATTAAAAAGCCCATATAAAAACAAAAAAACCAAATAAAAAACAAAAGAAAACCATATAAAACCCAATAAAAAACCAAAAAAACATATAAAAAAACAAAAAAACACCCATAACAATATTTTCCGAATGGCCAAATGGCCGAACCGAACGGCCAAACTGAACAACCGAACGGCCTAACCGAACGGCCTGTTCGGACGACCGAACCGAACAGCCAAACCTGAACTCAGCGAACTAACTGAATGGATGAACCAAACGGATGAACCGAATGCAGCCAAACCGAACGCAGCCAAACCGAATGGACGAACCCAAACCGTGATCTGTTCGCCCATCCCTAATGAGCACACAGATACATAAACACATGCATCCATGTAAGGCATAACACATAAATATAGAAACCAATGGAAAAAAGCTTCTCTGAACTTCTACATTACCCCTACATCCCTCAGGGCAAAACATGTAGATGCCTAGCCCTTCGTAGAGCATGATCGTAGGGGCATTTATCACTGAGCTTAAAATTGTATATATAGGACACAAAATCCTATTATTCTGCCTTACCCTTACTGGGCTTGTGTTGTCAGCACTTGACCCCTGCATAAAGTAGACCAGAATGTATAAGTACCTGGACCTTCATTGGTATATAGCAAAAAAAAAAACAACCCATACCCTAGGTCAAATTAAGTTCCAAGCCCTACTTGGGGCTGGAATAATGGTATTGGTAAAATTATTGTACATGTAAATGCCTTACCCAGAACTATTGCATAAAACAAGGATATCATTTGAATGCCAGGATTAAGCACCATATAGTGAACATATCACATCTCAAAGAGAACTATCATCTGAAAGAGAATAAACATATGCATAAATCAGATCATTTCCCTTCCTTCTTCATTCTCAGAGTGGCTGCTGCAATAGCCAAAGATGTAACTGCCCTAGTTATATTTTCCATCTTATCGGTCAATAAATACACCAATTGCTGGCAGCGAGATCTACTATTATCCAACCCTATCTTCTTGAATAATTTTTGCCTTAGATAGTAATAGATAGGACAATCAAACAAATAATGGGGCAAATCTTTCACCTGTTCTGAGCCACTGATGCACAGACGTTCAGGGTAAGGGGTACCCCTGAATCATCCTAGCGTGACTTCAGTTCTCAAAGACTGTATCCTTAGAGCAGTAAATGCCTTATGAAAGGCTGCATTAGTGATCCAATTAAGATAGTTAGAGCCCACTGGAGGTAACCACTGGAGGTAATCACTGGAGGTAACCAAAATTTATATAATGGTGAGGATTTAATACACACAGCTTTCACCCTTGTAACTTGGATGTCAATATCAGTAATTCTGCCTCTCACCATTCTCCCAGCTTCTTTGTGAGGCATATTTAACAAAAAATCGAAGGACAAGCACAGGGAATTGACTTTCAGTTCAACCTCTCTCCACCAGGGATCTATCTTGTGCCAGCTCATACTCCTCTTTTCCTCAATACATAGCCTAGATAATGGCCCCGAGTAGAGATGATATGTTTTCAGCCAAAAACATAACAATAAACTTATAATTTTCACATCCGTTGATTTTGAGCCAGATTCTAATCTCAATAAAGCAGCGGAGGTAGATGGAGGAACTCCCAAAAGGGCCCGTAGATATTTATTTTGGAGCCTCTCAAGAGCATTAACAAATGAAGAGGTATAGCCCCAAACCTGGGTCCCATAGCAGAGTTGTGAAGATAACTTTGCCTCAAAGATCTTAAGAGCCGGTCTGACCAGCGCCCTCTGCCCGCCCCCCTTAGATCTAAAGAATTTAAGGAGCACCAATTGAAGGGAAGAAACCGCATGTGTAACTGCCCTGAAGTGCTGACATCAAGAGCCATTGAATGAGAAGTTAATACCTAGATATTTTAAAAAACGTACCTGCTCCAACCTGTTCTCCTTGATAGTCCAGTGATATTTTTTTTAATCTGGGGGCAAAAACCATAATTTTGGTCTTCTGAAAGTTTATCATCAGAACTTCTTTACAACTCTCAGTTTCAAAATCGATTAATAAGCGACTGAGCCCCACTCTGCTTAAAGAAAGCAAAATAGTGTCATCTGTGTACATAAGGATTGGCACCCTATGCAATCCTATTTTGGAGCCGTTTCTCTCTCTCTAAGAAACCTTGATTATCAGCTGATTAACATATAAATTGAATAATATTGGGGCCAGCAAACAGCCTTGCCAGATTCCTCTTGTGGTGGGTATTGGGGTTGATAGACCACCATGCAGATTAAACCACACTTGAAGAGAGGTATCAGTCTATATACTGATATAGGAAATAATAAGAGAGAGCAGCCTTTCATCTGGTATAAGACATTAACTTGAAAATACATTTCCAGCTGTAACTTTTTATATTCCATTCTGTTTACAAGGCATTTGGCAGGAATGTATCACATACCTTCCCTGTCCTCTATGCCAGGTTACAGGACAATTTGATAAAGGGTCCCAATTGTATAAGCAATTGAAGTTGTCTGCTTGAAGACCATTATTCAGATAAATAGCAGCACATACAGTGCCAGTCAGAGGCAGGCACCTCGCATGGCAGGGGGAGGGAGGCTATAGGAGGGAGGATGGGGAGCAACCCTAAAGACTGACAGACACATTCACTGGCCAATTACTGCATGCTTCCAGCTTTACGGGACCAATCGGTAGTGGATTAGAGGCAGGCATAGCGGGCTGCCCTGAGGTGGGCAAAGAAGGGACATAACTGGGACTTTGGGGATAGAATCCCAGCAATCAGGAGACATAGTTCACACATCCAAGCTGGCCAATTATCATCACAATCACATGCTGCAGCACTGTGACAGAGGACATTAGAGAATCTCTATTGGCTCTTTCCTAAACAGATGCTTCTGACTTCCAAGTAACAAGTAGGGGAGAGAAGTTGGGATGATCACAGAACAGAATGAGGATATTTGGTTGACATTTCTGCTGGCCAATTGGCATCCCAAACCGATCTTAAACCACACTGACGTGCAAGAGAATCCCTGGCATAGACTCCTTCTCTGTATATGATGTTCAGGTATATATAATTTGGGACCCTTTATCACATGTTTCTGATATTTGTCAGAGATGAAAGTGAAAGTGTAATATACAGCCCTGTCACATTTCATGTATACTGGTTGGACCACAAAGGTGTTACAGTCAGACATAAATGTATAAGTGAATTGCTTATACCACCAGGACCCATTATCTAATCCTTCTGTATCTTGGCAGAGATAGTAAGTATTGGATGGGGTATAAACGTACCACGTTTCATCTACATTAAATGTGAGGCAAAGAAGTTACAGCTAACAATGTACATGAAGATTTTTGCAAAATAATATAATTCAACTGCTTATGAAATTGGATTCCTTTATCCAATCTTTTTGGAATTTGGTATAATGCCTTCCATTGGAGTTAGAAGCCCTACATGTGTGAAATGAAACTTAAAGCAATCTAAAAATCCTACTCAACACCTGCTGTTCAGGAACAGTGACTAGCTCAGAAGGTGTTGGAAAGTGGGGAGGCAGATAATTAGTTTCATTTCTTGCAAGCCTCTCCACCCCTGGTGCCTGGAAGTCTGCTCCTCAGTGACTGACACCTCCCTGTAATGTTTGACCTTCCAGTGAACCTTTTTTTGCCACCCGAACTCATCCGAACGCGATCCGAACTGACAGAACTGTTCGGCCATTTCGCCGTTTGGTTTGTTCGGTATGTTCGCGTTCGGGTTCAGTTTCGAGTTTGGTCGTCCGAACAGTTTGAGTTCGGGCCAAACTCCGAACTTCCGAACCGCGTTCGCCCATCCCTAATGATGCATTTTATTATACTTGTTGCAGGGCACCCATAGAGCACACCTGTAGTCCTGCAACATGTATAATAAAATGTAAAACCCATTTAATCAGTGTTAGAGTGTCTGTGTGAAAAGGACAATTGACTTCAATGGGTGAGCATTTCACCCTAAATTTCATCCAGCATCAAGCTCTTCCTTTCTGGCTGAATTGGAGTGTCTCTCTTTTACAAAGACATCCAATCTGGATTTAAAGCCTTCAAATAATGAAGAATCTACTACAACCCATAGTAATTGGCTCTAATGGTAAATTATTCTCCCCTTAAAAAAGAAAAGAAAAAAGCCCTTAGTTCTGCCTTGAATTTGTCAGGCTTCTAGAAGTGCCATACTGGGTCAGACCAATGGTCCATTGCTCCCAGTATCCTATCTTATGACAGTGGCTACTCTTGGCTGCTTTGGAGAAATACCCAACAGGTCATATTAGAGCTACACCAGGTACTAAAATTAGTACTCCTGGGTAATGCCTGCATTTTTGGGCACCCCATCAAACACCCGATGGACTACCCAAGGACTACTCAGGTGCCCGATGCCTGAAGGGGGATTAGATTAATTTATTGTTTTTAATCATAGGTTATAAACACATAAATAAATAAAATATAGACATAGATATTGCCACAACTTAAAATAAATAAATTAACATTTCAGAACTACTTGTATTGAACACAATTAATCAGTTATTTGTTCCAAAATCTGCCATCGCACCCTTACTGCAAAATGACAAAAAGCGGCTACTGCTCTAGATTTATTTGAGTCTGCTGGGTCTAACAGCTATATCAGTAGCATTGGAATCATACTATTTGAGTTATTAATATATAGAAATAAAAATTTCTTCTGCAAAGTATCATATGTTGAACATATAAAAAGAACATGATAATTGGTTTCAGATTCATTTAGATTACACACAGAGCAATGTTTAAATAGATATTGAAAAGGTCAGGGGCAAGTATACACCCCTGCCGGACACCCCTCTGCATAGGAATATCATCTGTTAAGTTATTTGGAAGTGCATACCGTACCTTAAGACTATTGTTTGTATGAAGGGACATTATTAGGAAGAGCAATCTTGGATCTATTTGAAGCGTTTTAAGCTTTGACCAAAGACGTTCCCTATTGTTCCCTATTGACCATTTCAAAAGCAGTCCATAGATCAATAAAGCACAGAAACACTGTTCTGCCTTTTGTAGTATATTCCTGTAATAACGAATTTAGTATCAGTATTTGGTCAGTGGTTGATTTACCCTTTATAAACCCTGCTTGCTCAGGGACAATAATTTAATTAGTTGCAAGCCATACTTGTAATCGAGACAAGAAATAGCTAGCATACATTTGACTGATCACGCTTAACAAGCTAATCGATCTAAAGTTTGAGGGAAGTGTTGGATTTCCTTTTTTAAAAATTGGAAAGAATATACTTTTGAGCCATGCTTTTGGGATATGACTTGTTAGATTTACATAAGAAAACAGGGGGGGGCAAAATACTAGCCCACCATTGGGGGACACTCTTTATAAGATCTGGGGATATGAAATCCGACCCTGGGGCTTTTCCTGCCTGAAGTAGGGAAATTAAAGTCAAAATCTCTTCATGGGTGACATCTGGCCAAGTTAGAAACCTATCAATAGGGGTTAAAGTCAAGGTTAGAGATGCTTGCACAGGGGAGGAGAATAACTCACCAAAGTGTTTTTGCCAAAGGTCAGGAGGGATGAGACCTTCAAAATTTTGTTCCCTTTCCCCTCTAAGGTACAGGTGAATCTGTGACCAAAAGAACGCCAAATTTTTCTGATTGGCAGCTTGCATTAACTTATGCCAACTATGTTCCTGAAAAACACGTTTCTTGAAGATCAATTAATGGTGGTAATTTCGCTAAGAGTGTAAAATTCAATACATTTACTTTGAGAAGGATGGCATGAAAAAACTCTAATCGAGCACCTTAAGTTGGCTCTCATTTCATGACACTCCCTGTCAAACCATTGGGGATGGTACTGTCTCAATGGTGTTTCATTCTGTATCTTAATATAGGGAGACAAGTGGTCTATTAGTTCTTCATATAGATCCAAAATTTTACCCTCTGGGTTCTGGCTAATAATAGTCAAATGTAACTGCTGGGCCTCCTCACCGGAGAGGAACTGCATATAATTTTTTTGAATCTGAGCAGTCCAATATCTGTGAATCCAAGTATCTTTCGATGGAGGAAACTCTTTCGCCAGTGGCAAGAAGCTCTCAGATGGCAAAAATAGGGACAAGGGAAAATGAGAAGATTCTGCTCTAGGGATTATCTGCATATAATGAACTAAACTGACAGAGGAGGATGAGAATAAAATAAAATCGACTACACTTGAGCCCAGTGGTGTATGAGAAGTAAATTCTCCAATGAGGTCTCCTGGAACATGGCCGTTTAAAACTAGTAAGTCGTGTATGATCATGACTTCCTCTAATCGAACATTTAATTCTTTATTGCAGGTCAAATCTTTGGAACAACGAGGGGGGAATATGGACTGGAGAGCATAATCATCCAAAGGGGAGAGAACCGGCTCTCCTGATGATGTTCCAATCCTGGTATTAAAATCACCCCCAACAAATATCAAGGCTTGGGGGTATAATGAGACTGCTTGTTCGAGTAGGGTCGACCATTGAAACCATAAATCATGTGTATAAAAAGGCGATGAAACTGGGGGGATATAGACATTACACAATATCATTTCATGGCCATTAGCGAACAAACAATGAAAAGTAGACAAATGGGCCCCAAAGGAGCCAATAGGTTTAACCCGCAGCCCAAGAGATATCCGTAC
>QEPC01010404.1:129570-149368 GCA_003113815.1 Sphenodon punctatus
GCGGAACCGCGGAATGAAACCGCGGAATGAAAGCCTCTGCCATGCCATTCCACTAATTGCGGAAACACTGTTTCCACCGGAAATAGCTACAGCTGCGATATTCCGCTACAGCCCTACCAGCCAGTAATATTCCAAATAAGACAAGCATAGTCCCCCGAGTTTGGCTGAGAAAGTCACGCGATAGAAGGGTCTTTACCAGATATTTGAGCTCCCTGAGATGTAGAGATAATGGAGCTCAAGGGGGCTAGATTTAAATTTTTAGCCTTGGCTTTAAGTTGGTCCCTAAAGGAGAAAACAGCTGGGAGGAGGCGACCAGGAGCAGTTGGTAATATGGGCAAGCATAGTCCTAGTGTTTCCTGGGGAATCTGAGTGAGGTTAGAGGTTACTGATACTGGGGAAGGTATCACCAGGGGGGGCCAAATGCAGGTCACCCTGTTCCTCACCGAAAGGGACTTCCTTACGTGAAGTAGCCAGATTACCTAGAGAGAGACTACCTCTCATACGGGACACCCTTTGTTTATTGCTGGCTACCCTAATTTTGGAATTTCCCTGTGGGTTTCCCTTACACGGGTGCCCCACGAGGGTAGAAGTTGCTGAAGGGGCACCAGTTCTTGGGAGAGAAAACTGATCACCCTCAAGAGGTTCCAGCTGTGGTGTCCTATCAGGACTAGATTGAGGTCTTTCACAAGACTTTCCTGGACATAAGGCACCCTGCATTTGCTTACATATAGAATCCAATCGACTGATAAAAAGATCAGGCTTCAGTGGAGCTTCTGACTGCTGCAAGAGGAGCGGATCAGTTGTAAATTTATAATTCCTCCTAGATATTGGTTGAATAGACACAAATGATAAATTTTTTGAATGAGGAGGTGCTAAAATATCCATCAATGGTTTTACCAGATCATTACGGCTATTGTGGTTATTCTGGTGGTGAGATTTGGGATTCACTGTGGCATCTATATGCCTACTGGCATGTTCCCGATGACAGGGGATTTCAATTACCGGTTCCCCTTGAGTTGGAAGCTTATTCCCGTCATCTGCAAATAGTACTTTGGACGCAAATATGTTATTTGCTTTCAATAATGCGTCCTTAGTCAAAATACAAGTGACCAATTTAGGAGAGCTAAAAGCTACTTTAAGCAACCAACGCTTCTTAACATTATGCACATGCTCGACAGTAATAATGTCTCTACTCACAACCAGAAATCCCAAAATCACACATAAATGTTCAGCAATATCATGGGGTGTGTTCCAAAATGGCAAAAGGCCTGACGGTAAAGGCAGTATGGCAAAAATTAAACTATTAGGTAGATAAGCGAGTTTTAAGTGTCCCTCATTTTCCACTGAGGAGAGATGCACATGTGATAGCTGCTTCTGATTGTTGGTCAACTTCCATCCCTGATTCAAAGGACATAATCTAGAGTCTATCCTAGAAGGAAAGGGTGCAGTAATAGAGGCATTAAATTAATCATTTCCCTGCTCGAATTTCCTATTGAGGCTATTAATTTGGGCAAGAACATATTTTAACGTATGAGCAGTCACCAACGTCAAATCGGCAAGTAATTCAAATTGTGTTGGTTCCCCTTTACCATTTTGGACTAGAATCACTGATGGATCTGGGGCAATATCCCCCTGAATAGTGGTTTCTATATTGGTTTGTTCCCAACTAACAGATTTATCTTGACAAGGACTAGACAAAATCATAAAACGATTCGAAATACTAGTCTGTGTCAGCTGAGCTCCAAGAAGAGAGCCTATCTTCCTTTGTTTGGAAACCTTAGAAGGAGAAACCAAAGGGGGAAAAGCCTCCTTCCTAGACCTTTTGGAAGGCGGCATAGCCACACCACAATAATAAACAAGGGGTATAAATAGGAGATGGTACTTCAACCCCAAATTTCTTAAAGCAAGTCTTTGCTGTCCTTATCCCTGATATATGGGAATGGCTAATGAAAAGAGAGGGGGCTCCTATGCTCCGGGTGCTCCAAGGCCCGCTCCCAAGGGGAAGCAGCCCTTGTGCTCGTGCCCTTAGGCTCGTGCACGTGGCTCGCACCCACGGGACACTGCTGTGGTTTTCTTTCCCCCAGGTGCCGTGGCTCCGCCCCCGCTTGCCGACAGCCCTTCAGGAAGGAGAGTCTTGTCAGTTTCAGGTACGAAATTCAGTTCAATTAAAAGAGAAGCCTCAGCTGCACTCAGCGGCTTCCTGCAAAAACCCCCGGACCGCCTGATGCCTGAAAATGTGAGCATTACCTAGAGAAACTGTCAAGCCCCAGCCAGGAGTGCTGCAGCTCCACAGCACTCCATCCAAGGTTTATCAGTTCCAAAAGTGGTGTTACAACTCAGTGCTCCCTGAGTTGTTGTTTTTGATATATGATTTTTGTCTTATTTCTTATGGGGTTTTTTGTACTTGGTGACCTTCCCTCAAAACCTGCCTTGTTTTAGATTGTGCTTTGACCTCAGTGCAAACCCGGCAGGCTTTGGCCACAAGAGTCCTGGGCTGATTGAGGGGGAATCACTATAGAATGCAGTCCCACTTCATCAGAATGATAATTAGCATCAACCTGGCTTTAGCAATCCCCTCCCGGAGGAAGCTCGCCTGGCCCCAAGCCTTTTGACATTCCGGCGGGCTTGTAAAATCTGGCTGTTCACCCAGGCCTTTGGGGAGGAGGGAGGAGGGGTGGGTTAGAGTGTTGGTTCTCCCCTACCTTTACTTTTCTGTTTCCCAATCCTGTTTTAAGTTTAAATTTATTGTGCTGTTTTAAAAAAAAATTTATTGATTGTTTTTATGAAGCTGTACGTCTCCCCGAGATGCCGTAGGCATGGGGGGGCAACTCAGAAATGTTTTAAAATAAAAATAAATAAATAAATTAAAAACCCCACCCCGTATTGTTGAGTGGGGCAGCGCCAGGAAGGACGTGTCCCAATGCACCTAGAGAAGAGTGGTCTAATCGGGCTGTGATCTGCATCCAAGACAAAGGATTAGGACTGAAATGCCATACCGCTGCAGCAGCATTTACCGGTGTAAAGTGCTGTTCCGCACCAAGCAACGCGGTTAGGAAGGGAGCGATTTTCACGCCTTGCACTCATGGCTTTCCGAGATTGCTGCCGTGGTATTTTCACCACTGTAGTTTTCACATGGAAGCAGCAAGTTTGCCACAGTTTCCCCTTTCCCTTAAGTGCGGCAGCTTTGTGATTCTCGCAGCATTGCAGCCAGGAGCGTAGCTACCATGGCACGGGGGAAGTTGCTGCCTTGTAAACAAAGTTCTTTGAGGGGCTCCTTCCATTTTCACTTGTGCGCCCTTCTCTTACCGTCATATACCAAGCTCACTAGCTTAAAAATAATCCACATGACGTTCACACGCCCCCACCCTATATAAGGTACCTCAACCCAACACAGTTCCTTCCAACCCTAAGCAATTAGGAAGAAAATTACATGCGGAGTCGGAAAGGCGGGTGCTTGTGAGAATATTTGGAGCCATCTCAAAGATCCTTGTTTACAAGGCAGCAACCTTCTGTTCTCCTTTGGGTGGTTCCTCCCATTCTCACAAATGGGAGCGTACCAAGCCTAGAAAGAGGTGGTGGGGGAATTTTCTAACAAAATGACACTCCATGCAAGTTGGATCTACAACCTGGGAGGGGGGAAGCAGGCAGGGGGCAGCCTGCTCTAGGGGGTCCATTCAGCTGGGGCAGGGTTGGTTGTTCAGTGCTGTCTCTGTTGGACAGATCCTCCCTCTTCCATTTGTGATCATCCCACAGAGAGAACTGGGGGTGCAGAGCAGTTACAATGAGGCAGAGAGCCATCCCAGCAAAGGGGAAGAATTTGTCCTTGGCACCCTAACACACAAGAGAATTCACAGAAGAGCAGGGACTCCCCCCCCCCCCCCAAATCTCCTGGATCAGCATCAAGAGCCAGGCACTCACTCACTGCTGTGCGCGATCCCTACCTCAAAGCTCAGCTCGGGGTGCTGCCCTGTTTGTTGTCCCTCCTTGTGCACTAGTCTCTGTCCCGCTTAGAGTGCAGGGATCCCTGGCCCCAGGAGCAGTGAGCGAGTGCCTGGCTCCTGATGCTGATCCAGGGGATGGGGGGTGGGGAGTCCCTGCTCTTCTGTGAATTCTCTTGTGCGTTAGGGTGCCAAGGACAAATTCTTGTTGGGATGGCTCTCTGCCTTATTGTAGCTGCTCTGCACCCCCAGTTCTCTCTATGCAGCGATCACAAAGGGAAGAGGGAGGATCTGTCCATTTTTCTAACAGAAACAGCACTGAACAACCAACCCTCCCCCAGTTGAATGGACCCACCCCCCAGAGAAGGCTGCCCCCTGCCTGCTACACCCCTCCCAGGCTGTAAATCCAACCTACATGGAGTGTAATTTTGTTAGAAAATTCCCCCACCGGCTCTTTCTAGGCTTGGTACTCTCCCATTTGGGAGAATGGAAGGAGCCCCTCGAAGAAGAACTTTGTTTACAAGGCAGCAACATTCACTGAGAAGGAGGGGACAGGTGGGGACTCTTCCCCCACCTGTGTAGCAGTGCTGCGGGGCTACAACAGAGCTGTTTAAAAAGGAGGTGCCGGTGGTGTAAGAGAGACTCCTCTGGGACTCGGGAGGAGGGACTCCTGGCTCTCGCGGATGCCGCATATGCCTAGGGCTGGCCCTGATTGCTGCCAGCCCCCTCCCAGGCCAGGGCACGGGTGCAAAGGCGCCCCCCCACCCTGCACCATGGTGGCTATGCCCCTGCAGCGGACTCTGAAGCAGGTAGTCAGTCACCCTAAGTTCATTCATTCAATGATCTATTATTCAGCATCACAGTGCGTCAGGGACTCGCGCTCAGTGGTGGAAGGTGGCATAAAACCGTTTGTATTCACAAACTGCAGACATGCCGCAACTGCAGATGCTGGCAGCAGGTAATGCGGAATCGCAGAAATATTGAGGGGAAGTCAGCGGCAAGACACATTAAGTGCTGAGTTCTTGGAATGGAATGGCAGCGTGGTAACAGCTGCTGCCGCTTCAGCCCTACAAAGGATGACTGCACAGCCTGATCTTAAATCAATCAGGGATGGGAGCAGACAGGAATGCTCCTCAGGAACTCTATCTTGGCAGGTCTAGCCTGGGTGAGGCATATAGGAGGCACCTCTTGGTAATGCATTTTTCTTTAATAACTGTTTTTTGTGAAACAAAAGCAACTGCAATGTCCTTTTGTGAGATACCAGCTCTCCTTTTCAGAAAACTTCCTAAATTTAATCAAACTTTGTTCTTGGTCCTCTCACACCCACCATGCCCAGGGGGCAAAATTTTGGCTTAAATAAATACAGTCCCATCAGAGCCCCAGTTAGTTCAGTCAGTCTGATCCTCCCAGACTGGCTGTTCTCACTGCTGCTATTCTCACAGCGGCTACTGAAGCTAACATCACTACTGCCAATATCACTGAAGCTGAAATCACTGAACCTGAAATCCCTGCCATGCTGTCTTGCTTGCCCAGATACAAATCAGAAGGACACCTGGTTGCAAGTCCTTCTGTCTGTTTTGCTGCCATTCTGTCGCCTGACCTCTGTCTGCCTCACGGAGACACGGTTAGGCTCCCTTGTTACTCTAGCCAACGCATCCCCAAGTGTGTGTGTTGGGCTTGAGTGACTCAGTGGGCTATGCCCACAGATGTCATCCCTCCTTGGATCATTACTCCAGTCCCACCCCCCCTCCCCTGAAGGCTTGTCACCAGGGACACTGCCCTGGTGCTACTGTACTGTCGGAACCTTTGCTCTCCCTCAGAACAGTACATTTTAGGTAAGATGAAGCGCTGTGTCTTTCTTCTCTTCCCCTTCCTTTGAATCTCCCACGGTTTGGGCCTTGACACAGGCAAACCCTTCCCCCCTCCCCTAAATTAAGAACTTCCTTTAGAAACCAACCCATGATGCATTCTTGTGTAATTATCTAATTGATTTGAGTGTCTCACTGTTGGCTTATTTCCAACTGATGCCTTTTGCTGTTATGTACCCCCTTTTGTCCCCACAATAAATTGAAAACTTTGTATTGCACCCTCAGATGTTTCTCACCTCTTTTTAATTCTCTGGGTGACACTGCCAATTTACACTCAAAAGATCCTGAACACTCTTGTGTCCTATTCAAAGCAGCAAGCTTAATTCCCCCAAATTGAGCATTTTTGAGCCCACACCTGGCCACTGGGACCCACTCCTCAGGGAGACCGTGTGTACATGTGTGGAAAAGGGACACGTGTTAACAGTGGGTGGAGGCTTCCCTCACACAGCTCTCTGATAGATGCTGTGGCATGGAAGCCACTTTTGAAACACAAAAGTGCCAGCCAAGAGTACTTTGGAGCCCAGCTTGGAAAGAGAGGCCTGACTAGCCCCTTCTGAGCATGTTCAACCCATCCCAAGTTTATTTATTTATTTATTACCCCACCATTAGGGTGGTTTACAGGCTAATTTTTTTAAAAATAAAAAAATATCCAGTTGTGAATCCATTTAAAACTCCTTAAAACCCACCCCATCCTTTATTCGCACCTACCACCCACCAATCCTCCTTCCCAAACTCATCTACCCAAACCCACTCAGTCCTATTCCTACCCACCGAAAGCCTGACCAAACAAAAAGGTCCTGCATCTTCTCCAGAAGATGAACAGGCTTCGGCTTAGGCAGACCTACTATGGGAGGGAGTTTCATAATTGTGGGGCAGCAACTGAAAACGCCCCCCCCCCCCACACACACACATTGTGCGCCTTCATTGTAACTTCACAGGCCATTGGCACTTGCAAGAGGGTGTCCCCGGCAGACCCCAGAGACTGTGACAGTATATAGGGAGAGAGGTGACATTTTCTAATGTTCATAATAATAGAAAAACATCAGTAATCCCACAGAGTGTGCATTCTGGCTGTGCATTGCATGTGTTCAATGTGTATATGCAGCCGTTTGGTGAGGTTGTGACATGGTATGAGGTGCAGTGTCCTCAATATGCTGATGACACTGAACTCTACCTCTCCTTTTCGGCTGACCCAGACCTGGCAGTCTCTGTGCTTACCTGGGGTTTGGCAGCTGTGGGGGACTGGATGAGGGCTAGCAGACTGAAGTTGAATCCTGACAAGAGACAGGTGATGGTGTTAGGTAGGGTGGCAGCAGTAGCAGCTCCCATCATTGATGGGATTCGCCCTCCACTGGTCCCCCAGTTTCGCAGTCTGGGCGTGCTCCTCAATCTGCAGCTGCACTTAGATGTTCAGGCCAGGGTTGTGGCAAGGAGTGCATTCCGCTAAATACATCTGGGGTGTCTGCTTTGGCTGTATGTCTCCGATAATGACCTGGCCACCATCATTCATGCTTTCATTACTTTGAGACTGGACTATTGTAATGTACTGTATGTGGAGCTACCTATGGCGACTGTTCAGAGACTGTAACTAGTACAGAATGCGGCGTCCCATCTCCTCATGGGGTCAGGCCACCATGAGTACATTACACCAGTGCTCTGGGATCTGCATTGGCTGCCTATAGTCTTCCAGGCCTGATTCAAGGTGTTGGCTTTGACCTATAAATCTCTATATGGTCGGAGCGCCACCTATTTGTGGGACCACCTCATCCCCGCATTCTGGACTGGCCTCTGCTGTCTGCTGGACATGCCTTTCTTGAAGTCCCCCAAGTTATTCGGGGGGGCAACTATATAGAGGGCATTGTCGATGGCCACTCCTTGGCTGTGGAGTTCCCTTCCAGCAGTGGCCCAGATGGCCTCAGACCTCCCCTGCTTCCATTGTCAGTGCAAGACTTGGTTGTTCTGCCAGTCTTTTGGTGAGGGAGATGGGTGAAGGGGGAGGGGTTGGTTGGGGGGGTTGATTATTGTTATGTCCCCAATTATGGTTTGTTTATATAATTTTAATTATATTTATATTGTTTTAAATTTGATATTGTAAGCCACCCCGAGTTGCCTTTGGCAGGAGGGTTGGGGTGAAAGTCGTTAAAAATTAATGAATAAATAAATAAATAAATAAAATAAATAAAATGTAGGGGGCAGCACACACAGATTGTTTGATTGTGCCCAGTGGCAGTAGACTTGACAGTGATCAGTTCAATGGCATCACCAATATATGTTCTCTGTTGCACTATAACAAAAGTACAAAGAGAAATAATTCTCCATTAAATGAAATACTAGTACTATAAGTGCATTTGGGCATACCTTTGATGCAGAACATTTTAGGGTTGTGCATTATAAAGAATTCAGAACCTTGACAATACCAACAAATACTCAGGTTTCAGTCTTGGATCCAAGAAAGTTGGGGCCGTATGCAAAATGGTGTTGTGAGACCCCTCTTATCACACAAATGTTTGATGGTCATTGTTGTTAAAGTAAAGATGATGAAATTAGTGCTGAATTGAACAATAGCAGCAAAAACAAAAGTTGTTTTCATTGGCAATTGACCATTCACCTGTGTTCATGCAATGGAGGAAAATTACCATTTTTTTTGCTATTTTTGGTGGTTCCCATTTGGTAATTGCCATTATTTGGTACTTCTAGTAATTCTTCCTAGGAAAGGACAGCCACAAACCACGTAACATTCCTAACACGTTGCTTATGTTGACTTCTTCCCAGCTTGTGTGCAAGCGCAAGTTCAATATGTAATATTGGTGTGCATTTGTTTTGTTTTGTACTAGTTACAAAAATGAAAGATCACTATTTTTCGTAACTAAGGATACAACAATGAATGAATAAGCAAATGGCAACCATTTGCTTTCATTTGTTTTGTTTTTGTTAAAAACAATGAAAAATATTTATTTATTTTTAAAAAAAACCTGTGCATGTACAAAGTGCCTGCTGGGGCCTTTCTGTGCATTTTCACCCTTTCCCAGAATGGTGGCTACGCTACTGTCACTTTTTTGGAAAAGGGTGCACATGCACAGAATGGCCTTGGCCGTCATTTTAAGTTTTGCTTTTAAAAAAAAAAAATTAAATTGCTACACATGCACAAAAATGGCTGCCGGAAAAGGGAAGCCAGTCTGCAGGTGCACAGTAGCAGGTTTTCACATGTACAGATATCTGTTCTTTTCCAAAACGGTAGTGACACCAATGCTATCATTTTGGAAAAGCGCTCACATCCACATACCTCCCTCCTTCAAAATTAATCAGTCAAATGAAAACAAAAAACTAAAGTGAAATAGAAGCGGGTGCTTTCTGTACATCCTTTCTATGTAACTTTCAGTGACTTGAGCTGAATCCAACCAATTGTGGCATAGATAGTTTTTGAAAGACTACGCCGTGGCTGTGATGGCAGTGCAGGAGGCTTTTTTACTGCTATCATAGCATATGCAAAGTCCCATCTGGCAGAGCTTTTGTGTGTGGTGAGAGGTCTGGTTAGTCCGGCCTGTTTCCACCAGAAGTTGGAGTCATTTAATGACTGCTGTGACATGTTTATTGATTATTGCAGACAAAATTACTTGTATTCACAGCTGCGGCACAGCCACAGAGAATGTCCTGCTCATGGTAGACACCCTGAAAACCCAGGAGACCCCGAGGAGGTCACCTCTGGCCACCCACAGGAGCCAATCCAGGGCCCAGAGGGTGAGGCGGTCTTGCAGGTAGACGGGGCCCAGGCTGTTTAGGGCTTTAAAGGTCAACACCAAAATCTTGAATTGGGCCCAGAAAACTATCGGCAGCCAGTGCAGAGAGCGAAGCACTGGTATAATGTGCTCTCATCGGCCCATCCCAGTCAAGAGACAGGCCGCCACATTCTGCACCAGCTGTAGTTTCTGAACCAGTGTCAAGGGTAGCCCCATGTAGAGTACGTTGCAGTAATACAGTCTCAAGGTAATAAAGCAATGGACGAGGTAATAAAGGTGTGGCCAGATCCGAGTCTGAGACATACAGCCTAAGCTGATGCACCAGATGTAACTGGAGAATTGCCCCCTTTCTGCAGCTGCCACCTGGGCATCCAGGCAGAGCTGCGGGTCCAGGAGCACCCCCAGTCTCCGTACCTGTGAAACCAAGGGAGGACGGACCCTATTAATGTTGGGGGCCATCACTCACTCGGCCTTCTCCACAACCATCACCTCCGTCTTGTCAGAATTTAATTTCAGGTGGTTCGCCCTCATCCAATCCCCCATGGCAGACAAGCACTGGGTAAGCACCTAGACTGCCGGACCTGAGTAGGAGGAAAAT
This sequence comes from Sphenodon punctatus, assembly GCA_003113815.1. Taxonomy (NCBI): domain Eukaryota; kingdom Metazoa; phylum Chordata; class Lepidosauria; order Sphenodontia; family Sphenodontidae; genus Sphenodon; species Sphenodon punctatus. The sequence continues at coordinate 139,712 of QEPC01010404.1, forward strand.
GAGAGATATAGCTGGGTGTCGTCAGCATATTGATGACATCTTACCCCATACTCCCTAGCAACCTCCCCCAAAAGCTGCATGTACACGTTGAACAAGAGAGAGGATAAGGTAGAACCCTGTGGAACCCCACACATGAGGCCCTGGGGGGAAGATGAAAACTCACCACCACCACCACCACCACCACACACTGGGTTCTCCCAGTCAGGAAAGAGTGGAACCATTCAAGAACTGTCCCACTGATCCCTACCCGTTCCCGCGGCCATGTCACCAACAGCTCATGATCAACAGTATCAAATGCAGCCAAGAGATCTAATAGGATCAACAGGGTCAAATGACCCTGGTCCAACTCACAGGAGAGGTAGTCGGCCAAGGCCATATAGAACCCTGTGTACAGATAGTGGTTGCCTGGATTGGGAAAGGCAGGGGATTTTCCCCTCCCTCCTTCATAAATGTACTCAAATTCTTGGCCACCTCCTTTTACAAGAATAAAACTCAATTTATGCTTCAACCATCACCTTTTCTCCTTCATTTGCATTACACTGCAACAAACAATACAGTCTTGCTAACTTAAGCCAAAGGATTGTGTCTACCAGCATTGGGGGGCAGGGGGAGTTGTTTTCCTTTAGCCTGATCACAATGGTGATAAAAATTCAAATGCTGCTGCTGATATATATGGAAAGAAACCCACATGTGTTTAGCAGCACAAAATGAAAAGTGTATACACATATGCATACAGGAAAGACCTGGATAGTCCAAGATGTCCATAGTTCAATCAAAGATATAATATCTTCAGTTAGTGTTTTCAAATTTTGTTTTGTGGTGTCAAGTTTATTAATTACTGCCCTAGTTGCTCTCAATTATCCTGCCAATAAACCCTGCCAAAACCATCCTTTGGTGGATAGTAAAATAATCAGAGCAGCAGTGAGTCATTTTTTCAAGATAATTTGCAACCCAGATAATGAGAAGTCCAGTGGGAACTATAGTTGCTTAGCATTTATTGTTTATGTTCCAAACTCTTGTCATCAGTCATGCTTTAAATCTTTCAGGCCATAAACGCTTGTTTTATTGTTTATCATATTAACTCTTAATATAAAAAAGTTTTAAACAATTCTAAATCGTATTTAAAGCAATAAACGACTTCTGTATTTCAGTAACGCAATTTGTTCCCACTAATGTAGAAACATGACAAGCAATAACAATGGAAGCACAGATGAGCATTTTACTAAGTTTTGGAATGGATGTTATATTTTTATTCATATATGTTAGTTCTTTTCATTAAAGTATGCCTGTATAATTTGTGTTTAGTACTGTATCAAATACAGTAAGATTTGACTATATGTAGGGCTTAATCCTGTCCTGAAATAAAATCAGCACTTGTAGGGACAGGATATTGGGTGAAAACAGACATGATGCTAACCACACTTTAAGCACCCATGTATACATGTTCCAGGGCTATATTGGTGCCCTATGCAGTCTTGCAACATGCATAAATGACCACCAACGGTGGTTAAAGGGTGGTTAGAGTCATGTCTGTTTTCACCTATTGTATCACTTTACCAGGAATTATCATAGGATTGTGGGAAGGAAGGTGGACTTTTGTTATGGTGATATAAATGAATGCATTTGAATTTCTCCTTCAGGGGTATAATGTTCCATGAAAGTTATTTAGTCTCTAATATCATCAAAAGACAAATAAGTTATGATGGGCTAATTCAATCGATGGTGTAACTATTCTAATAAATACAATCCAAGCAGTGGCAAATTGGCTCAAAGGAGAGGCAATAATTGACTTCCATTATCAATTAAATGAAAGATGGCAACATAAAGTTCATCACAAACATACTCTTAAGAACTGGGTTTGTTTTTCAGCAACTCTAATATGAAAAACAGCAACTAATTTGGCACTAAACTGGGGGTGATTTCAGACATTACGGGTGCCCGATTCACCACAATGGATTCCTAGCGGTGGTGAACCGGCTAACCACCCCCCGTGGGCAAGAGAGGTTCCAAACAGACGTGATGGGAGTGGGACCAGGGCAGGGAATCGGACCGGCAGACCACGGCCTGGGGCAGCACAACAGATGTTATGCCGATCCCGGGCCATGGTCAAAGCACCCGGAAGGCGCCGGAGCGATTTGTCCCGGCTGCTACTGCTGTTGCTGCTGTCCCTCCACCGCCTCCATGTGCAGCACAACCACCACCTCCTCCATCTGCACCTCGTCCACCTCCTCCTCCCTTTCTCTGTCGCCCTCCACTCTCCTCTCCCTTCTGCCTCGCTCCATTCCGCCACATCCCCCTGCTGATGTGTGCCCTTTAAATCTCCCTCGCCATCCTGTGTTGTTGCTTGTTGCCTGGCAGCAACGCTGAGTGATTTGTCCCTGTCTGGAAACTATGTTGCTTGATTCCGGCCGGTGGTTGCCGTTCAGTCGTTACTTTTTTTGTTTCCCAGTGGGAATCGCTTTGACCACGCTTTCGGAAATGGTCCGGACCGGAGCTCTGGAAGCGTGGTTATTTTTGACCCCTGGTAGTGATCGACTGTGGTGAACATCTGGTGCCCGTGAAACAGATGTTCAGGGCACTTTGGCCCCACTGCAGGCTTTACCGTGGTTCACTGTGGTTGACTGTGATCTCGTAACGTCTGAAAATATCCTGAAACACCACATACTGTCCAAAGTCAAGATCTGCCTGTGCATCAACAACTTTTAACCCACCCACCCCCGCTTCCCAAATGCTGAACAATGGCAGCAAATTCATAGATTTCACATTGGAAATGTTCTACTAGAGTTGTGCAGCATTTGCATGCAAAACAAACACTTGAATATTATTTTCTCTACTTTCTCATCCCTTAACTCCTAAGCTCCTTCTCATGAAAGCAAGGCAGGAAATACTTGTCCTAGTTTCGCAATATGCTCCTTATTTTCATTTACATCCTGTGCATTATCTGCCNCAAATTTTGTTTTGTGGTGTCAAGTTTATTAATTACTGCCCTAGTTGCTCTCAATTATCCTGCCAATAAACCCTGCCAAAACCATCCTTTGGTGGATAGTAAAATAATCAGAGCAGCAGTGAGTCATTTTTTCAAGATAATTTGCAACCCAGATAATGAGAAGTCCAGTGGGAACTATAGTTGCTTAGCATTTATTGTTTATGTTCCAAACTCTTGTCATCAGTCATGCTTTAAATCTTTCAGGCCATAAACGCTTGTTTTATTGTTTATCATATTAACTCTTAATATAAAAAAGTTTTAAACAATTCTAAATCGTATTTAAAGCAATAAACGACTTCTGTATTTCAGTAACGCAATTTGTTCCCACTAATGTAGAAACATGACAAGCAATAACAATGGAAGCACAGATGAGCATTTTACTAAGTTTTGGAATGGATGTTATATTTTTATTCATATATGTTAGTTCTTTTCATTAAAGTATGCCTGTATAATTTGTGTTTAGTACTGTATCAAATACAGTAAGATTTGACTATATGTAGGGCTTAATCCTGTCCTGAAATAAAATCAGCACTTGTAGGGACAGGATATTGGGTGAAAACAGACATGATGCTAACCACACTTTAAGCACCCATGTATACATGTTCCAGGGCTATATTGGTGCCCTATGCAGTCTTGCAACATGCATAAATGACCACCAACGGTGGTTAAAGGGTGGTTAGAGTCATGTCTGTTTTCACCTATTGTATCACTTTACCAGGAATTATCATAGGATTGTGGGAAGGAAGGTGGACTTTTGTTATGGTGATATAAATGAATGCATTTGAATTTCTCCTTCAGGGGTATAATGTTCCATGAAAGTTATTTAGTCTCTAATATCATCAAAAGACAAATAAGTTATGATGGGCTAATTCAATCGATGGTGTAACTATTCTAATAAATACAATCCAAGCAGTGGCAAATTGGCTCAAAGGAGAGGCAATCATTGACTTCCATTATCAATTAAATGAAAGATGGCAACATAAAGTTCATCACAAACATACTCTTAAGAACTGGGTTTGTTTTTCAGCAACTCTGATATGAAAAACAGCAACTAATTTGGCACTAAACTGGGGGTGATTTCAGACATTACGGGTGCCCGATTCACCACAATGGATTCCTAGCGGTGGTGAACCGGCTAACCACCCCCCGTGGGCAAGAGAGGTTCCAAACAGACGTGATGGGAGTGGGACCAGGGCAGGGAATCGGACCGGCAGACCACGGCCCGGGGCAGCACAACAGATGTTATGCCGATCCCGGGCCATGGTCAAAGCACCCGGAAGGCGCCGGAGCGATTTGTCCCGGCTGCTACTGCTGTTGCTGCTGTCCCTCCACCGCCTCCATGTGCAGCACAACCACCACCTCCTCCATCTGCACCTCGTCCACCTCCTCCTCCCTTTCTCTGTCGCCCTCCACTCTCCTCTCCCTTCTGCCTCGCTCCATTCCGCCACATCCCCCTGCTGATGTGTGCCCTTTAAATCTCCCTCGCCATCCTGTGTTGTTGCTTGTTGCCTGGCAGCAACGCTGAGTGATTTGTCCCTGTCTGGAAACTATGTTGCTTGATTCCGGCCGGTGGTTGCCGTTCAGTCGTTACTTTTTTTGTTTCCCAGTGGGAATCGCTTTGACCACGCTTTCGGAAATGGTCCGGACCGGAGCTCTGGAAGCGTGGTTATTTTTGACCCCTGGTAGTGATCGACTGTGGTGAACATCTGGTGCCCGTGAAACAGATGTTCAGGGCACTTTGGCCCCACTGCAGGCTTTACCGTGGTTCACTGTGGTTGACTGTGATCTCGTAACGTCTGAAAATATCCTGAAACACCACATACTGTCCAAAGTCAAGATCTGCCTGTGCATCAACAACTTTTAACCCACCCACCCCCGCTTCCCAAATGCTGAACAATGGCAGCAAATTCATAGATTTCACATTGGAAATGTTCTACTAGAGTTGTGCAGCATTTGCATGCAAAACAAACACTTGAATATTATTTTCTCTACTTTCTCATTCCTTAACTCCTAAGCTCCTTCTCATGAAAGCAAGGCAGGAAATACTTGTCCTAGTTTCGCAATATGCTCCTTATTTTCATTTACATCCTGTGCATTATAGGCCAGTCCCCCAATCATGATGTGTCTTAGATAACTATTTCTCATTTTACTCTCCTCTATCCAGATGTTCACCTACTTTAGGGGTGTGCAGAGAAAAAAAAAAGTCATTTTTATTTAATTTTTGTTCTTAAAGGTGCCCTCGTTTTCATTGTTTTTTGTTATTTGTTTTTTATATTTATTTTCATTTTCATTATTTCCTGTCATTTTTGGTAGTTTTTGGTATTATTGATATTTTTCAGCTATGGTATTTATTTATTTACCATTTTTCTATCCCGCCCCTCTCCCCTCCTGCTCACAGAGCAACTTGGGGCAGCTTTCAAAATGCATAGATAAAAACATAATAAAAACTCACAAAATAGCATTAAAACTTTAAAATATTAAAAATAAGCTAAAAAGGCTGAACTCTCTCTCTCTCCACCCCACCCTACCCGTCTCCCTCTTCAAAAGACGGTGGGAAAGACAGGTCTTACACTGTCTTCAGAAAGAGGGGAGGTCCAGGGCCAGGCGGGCTTCCATCGGGAGGGAGTACTACAGCCTGGGATCGGCCACCGAGAATGCCCTCCCCATCGTCACCACCCAGGCAACCCAGGGACTGTCAAGTCGGGCATCTCCGGCCATCTGCAGGGGCTGCAATGCAATCCTGGAAAATAGAACGGCGCACCGGTGTAATGTGCTCGTGGCGACCTGTCACCATTAAGAGATGGGCTGCCACATTCTGCACCATCTGCAACCTCCGCACCATCTCCAAGGGTAGCCCCATATAGAGTGCATTGCAGTAGTCTAATCCATAGGTAATAAAAGCATGGATGATTGTGGCTAGATGAGAGTTCGAAACATATAGCCGCAGCTGTCGTACCAGATATAACTGGCAAAAAACTCCCCTCGCCACCACCTCTACCTCGAAATCCAGGTGGAGCTGTGACTTGAGGCGCACCCGCAGACTATGGACCTGTGTGGCCAAAGGGAGGCAGACCCCGTTGATGATGGGGGCCACCACCACCTGAGCCCGACCTACCCACCAACATCACATCCGTCTTGTCGGGATTCAGCTTCATCATGGCTCACCCTCATCCAGCCCCCCGACAGCTGCCAAGCACTGGGTAAGCACCAAGACTGCTGGGTTTGGGTCTGCAGAAAAAGACGTACTGATGACAAAACATGCTGAACCCTCTCATGACCTCACCCAAAGGCTGCATATACACGTTGAACAGGAGGGGGGACAGAATAGAACCCTGCGGGACTCCACATATGAGGTCCTGGGGAGATGAAGTACATTCCCTGAGAACCACAAACTGAGTTCTTCCAGCCAGGAACAAGCAGAACCATTCAAGAACAATTCCACCCACCCCGACCCAGTCCTGCAGCTGAGCCAACAACATCTCATGATCAACAGTATCAAATGCAACCGACAGATCCAACAGAATTGAAATAGAAGATCTGCCCCTAGGGATGTGCAAACGCGGTTTAGGGGTTCGGTGTTCGGCCCATTCACAAACACCCCGAATCCAAACTGCCCCCCACCTGAACCAGCTAAACAAAGTTTGGGTTTCGAACCTGTTCGGGTGGGGGATGGGGGATAGGTGGTTTTCCTTCCCCTCTCCAGATTGCATGGGTGATGGTGGGAAGTGGGCTCACTTCCCTCCCCCCACCCTGCCCAGCCTCATAATTTTTTTTAAAGCCCTCACCCCAGGGATTGCCCTACTTGGTGGTGGCAGGGCTCTGGTCCTGGGTCCAGCGGCAGCAGCAGTGGCAGTGGTGGCAGTGGGTCCAGTATCACTCTGGAGTGCTTCAGGCCTCTACTAGGCCTGAGCGCTCTGGAGCGCTGCCAGACCTGGACCCGCCATGGATACTACTGCCGCTACCAGACCCAAGGCCAGAGCCTGACCTACCTGTTGGTGCCGGGGCTCCGGCCCTGGGTCCAGCAGTGGTGGCAGCAGGTCCAGCGGAACTCTGGAGCGCTTCAGGCCTCTACTAGGCCTTCCACATCATGTGACCCAGAAGACCTAGTAGAGGTCTGAAGTGCTCCCGAGCGCCATTGGACCTGCTGCCACCACTGGACCCAGGGCTGGAGCCCCAGAACCACCAGGTAGGGCAAGCCCTGGGGTGGAGGTTTAAAAAAAATGTGTTTTTTTAACGAGGCTGGGCAGGGTGGGGGAAGTGATCCCCGGCACCCCTTCCACCTGTGCAGCCTGGAGAGGGGAGGGAAAACAGGGTTCCCCCCTGTGCCCCGCCCCCTGCCCAAATGGGTTTATCCCCCCCGAACAGGTTCAGGCTGAACAGCCAGAACCCAAACAGTTTTGGGGGACCGAACCTCGAATGGACCAAACACTGAACCCCCCCGGTGATCGCACATCCCTATCTGCCCCGGTCTAATTCACAGCACAGGTCATCAACCAAAGCCACAAGTGCAGTTTCCATGCCAAACCCAGGATGAAAACCAGACTCTGAGGGATCAAGAAAACTGAACCAATCTAAATGCCTCTGAAGCTGCTGAGCCATCACCCATTCAATAACCTTCCATAGAAGGGGAAGATTAGAGACTGGCTGATAGCTGGCAGGGGAGTCAATGTCAAGAGATGGTTTTTCAAGCAGAGGTCGCACTACTGCCACCTTGAGGTGACTTGGCACCCTACCCTCCCTAAGAGAGGCTCTGACAACCCCCAGAAGCAATGACAATAATGTTTCCTGGAAGGCCTTGAGCATCCAGGATGGGCACAAATCTAATTCGCAAATGGTATGATACACTATGGTTTGATCAGCTGTTGTAATAACAAAAACAAAATGCACACCCCTACTATTCTTTCCCCTTCCAGGTATCCTTTCTCCTCCATCTCCGTCTTGGTATTTGTGACAAACCTTCCAACTTTGATCCTCTCCCCATCTCCTTCCTTCCTTCATCCTACATCCAGCTCATAAGTAGTCTCTTTCTTGCCAATCAGAAAGCAGTCTTCACCATTTCAATGTCCATGCTATGAAACTATTAATTTTGTTTCAGCAGCACATAGAGGCATCCACTTCAATTGTACAACTTCAATTTTACAGGAGGAGCTGCCACAAAACAGCTGATGCAGGGCCCAGATTGTAGAAAACCATAGTAAGAGTCAATCCCAGAAGTCAAGCAGATTTTTCAATGTGAAACAAAGAGACACTAATAATGCAGTCACATGATACATCTACCACAGTTTGAGCAGTCACTTCAGTCACCATTGCCATGGGATGCAGTGCATCACGAGTCCAGCATCCACCAGATATCCCTCCCCCTCTCCCCCCCACCACATGGCGGGGCCAGGCAACTGAATGCTCCACCCTGAATCCTTAGAAAAAAGCCATAGACACAGGATGTAGCAGTCTTACCCAATGTGGAGTAAGGCTTCCCAATGCACAGCAGTGCACCACCACTCATGGGACCGATCCCCATCTACCCTGCCACATGGTGAGCTCTGCCATGATTCTTTGAGCAGCAGGTGCTATCTCCAGTCCCACTTGGCCATGTCATGGCTAAAGGTGGGATAGTGGGCAGGCCAGTGGAGTGGGGGGGGGGAGAGAGCTGGATACCCACTCATCTGGCAAGTACCGCGGGCCCCTCAGGGTACGGTAAAAGGTCCAACAGTGGCCTGCCTGGCTTTCCCAGGGATTGGGCGGGTGGGGACAACCATCTGCCCTGATCACCACGCTGGTCCCGAAGTGTTGCAGAAGCGATTGCCCACCCCGAGGCATGCGGGGATTGGGCCTGCCACAGCTCATGTCCCTCCTGAATTGCCCACAGTTCAATCTCCTGAATTACCAAAAGTCTTGAGCAAATATGAAAACTGAACAACACTCTCCTGAATCCCAGTCCACTTGGAATCACAAGACATTCTTCTTTCTCCATAGGGGAGGAAGAAATAATGTCAAAAATATCCTAATCTTTTACCCCAAGTGGGTTTATCCTCTGTAGTATGTGTGAATTCGTTGTCAAATAAATATTATAATGGTAAGTCAACTCCTCTGCATGACTGATAATGCAGAGGAGTTATCAGAGTGATTGATAAACATAATGAAATATATCTATCCACTAGGGATGGGTGAACAGATCGTGGTTCGGGTTCGGCCATTCGGTTCGGCTGTGGCTGCATTCGGTTCGTCCGTTCGGTTCCGCAGTTCGGCTAGTTCGCCGAGTTCAGGTTCGGCTGTTCTGTTCGGCCGTTCTGTTCGGCCGTTCGGTTAGGCTGTTCGGCTGTTTGGTTCGGCCATTCGGCCGTTCAGGAAATGTTGTTATGGGTGGTTTTTTGTTTTTTATATAGTTTTTTGGTTTTTTATTGGGTTTTATATGGTTTTCTTTTGTTTTTTATTTGGTTTTTTTGTTGTTATATGGGGTTTATTTATTTTTTATTTTTATCTAATATATCTATCTATCCACACTAAATCTAACTGCTATTAACTATTCTAAATGCTATGAACTAAATGGATTTTCTAATAAGTACACAGACCTACTCCTACAAACACTAAAACTAAATCACCAACGCTATCTCTATCACTAAGCTAACTCCTACAACTATCTATCTATCTATCTATCTATCTATCTATCTATC
>QEPC01010408.1:38629-59078 GCA_003113815.1 Sphenodon punctatus
TTTCAATGGGGACACAGCGCCCCATTGAAATCAATGAAATAAATCCGGTACCGGCATACCGGATTTAATCCGGGAATCCGGTTTTCAGAGAACCGGTAACCGGTAAATCCGGTAGCCGGTAATGGGCCCGGGGTCCCACCACTACCAATCACCCTTGGCTGACTTCGCATAGGGCACTCATGGGCATCCACAGGTGCCTGGTTGACAAAATCTTTAAACAGACACCCCGCCCTCTGCACTTTAAAGTCCTCAAGTTGCTGTATGATGGTCAGTAGCTGCCCTTGCTGCCCCTGAATCAAGCCCATAATGTCCCCGAATTTAGCCAGCAATTGCACAACTAAATCCCCCAGCAAAGTGCACTGCTTCCCTAGTACGTCCGCAAGATTGGGAAGCCCCGGTGATTTTCAGTTTGTATCCATAGATGCAGACCGATCTGAGTCATGAGTAAAATAGGGGTCCAAGCAGCGCAGTACAGGATCGGCCGATTCTCAGCGTGACCCCAACACATCAAAGGTGGGCGAGACATTAGGACCCCTCGTAGTGGCCAAGTCTATTGGCTGGGGTGCCGTACTCACTTTAGGGTCCTGGGATGCCGAACGTAGGGAATAGAATTTGTCCAACCTTTGTTGGACACCTTGCGGCTGGTCAGGTGAGGTTGCGGCTAACTGCCGCTTATTCCTCCTTAGAGCTTTCCTTCCAGCCATGGCTAGCCAAATGAAGGAACTTCAGCACGGCGTTCTGTGCTCAGGTTGGTAACACCCCACCAAACTTACAGAACACTAGATTCCCACCTGCACTCCCAGGCACTCCTGGCATGCGACCTAGGTGCACGCCTACGGCGCTGCTGTAGGCTCACTGGGTCTTTTCTTCCTGCGGGCGACTGACTCTTCCCCCACGCCGGCACCAGAATCCAAACGCCCACAGCTGACAGGTACGATTCTTGACCGCCACAGACTCCATACCCCACCGAGCAGCTCCCCCGCACTCCACCATAGGCTCACTGAGTCTTTTCTTCCTGCGGGCGACTGACTCTTCCCCCACGCCGGCACCAGAATCCAAACGCCCACAGCTGACAGGTACAACTCTTGACCACCACAGACTCCACGCCCCACCGAGCAGCTCCCCCCCAAACCAAAGAAGAAATCCAATTGTCCTCTGCGTTTGCTGCAAACTGGGGCAAACCCCCCCACCCCTATTCATGTTTCAGATGCTGCCAATTGGATATAGAAAGGTAGCTTAGGATCTGGGTGTGATAATGCAGAAGCTTGCGCTAAATCCTGTTTCAAGTTAGCTAGGACTTCCTGTTGTTCAGGGCCCCACTCCCACACTGGTCCTTTCTTCAGGAGCTTGGAGAGGGGTCTTGCCTTCTCGGCAAAGAACTCTATAAAATCCCTGGAGAAATTCATTGTGTCTAAAGTTGCCTGAAGGGAGTACAAATCAGTGGGTGCATGGATCTTCAAAATCACTTCTACACTCTGTACATCTGGGGACCTTCCCTCTTCTCCTAAGCTAATATGCAAATATTTCACCTGCTTATGAACCAATTGCACCTTTCCCCTGTTCACCTTGAACCCAGTATGCTGGACAATGGACAATACCTCCCTTGTGATTTCTTTAGTTATTTCTTCCTCTGGAGAGTGGATCAAAATGTCATCCACATAATAAATAACCAAATTCCTTGACTCTCATCTCAGTTGTTCCCACATTCTTGATACTACTGAGTGGCAAATGCTGGGGGAGGAATTAAAACCTTGGGGCATTCTAGTGAAAGTGTATTGTTGATTTTTGTAGGTAAAGGTAAATTTGTACCAACAGGTAGGGTCTAGGGATGGTGAAAAAGGCATTTGCAAGGTTTATGACAGAGTACCAGTGGGATCCTGCAGATACTGCTGCCATGATCTCTTTGTACTTAGATACCACTGGGGCAAAAGGAGGGGTAACTGAATTCAGTGCTCGATAGTCCACAGTCATCCTGTAAGTCACCCCGTCCACCTTGAGAACTGGCCAGATGGGTGCATTACAAATGGACTGCATTTGCACTATAATTCCTTGTGCCAACAAGCTGTCTATGGTAGCCTGTCTTCCTTCTTCTGCCTCAGTGGGGTATTTGTATTGCCTTTGGGGGTGGGGTGGATCCTCTCCTTCAACGAGCACCACATCTTCCACCTTTCCGCACTCTTCCTTGTCCTTAATACACACTCCAGGAAATTCCTGAGTCCATGGATCATTGGTCAAGGGAAGAATGGGGAGAGGAGCCTTAAGGGCTGTGCAGCAGTGAATGGCTGAAATTTTGGGGGAACCTCCCTGGAGCTGCCACAATATCCCATTAGCCAAATCTATTGTGAGCTTAAAATCTCACAAAAAGGGGGGCCCCAATAATACCTTTTTTCCTTACTCTGGTGGACGCAGCTTTTCATTGTCCCTAGTTTTCCTAATTTAAAGGAAATAGTTTTCCTAATTTAGGAAAAATAGTTTCCCTAATTTAGAGAGGATGTCTCTCTACACTGGAGCTGCCTGAACCTCTCCCACATACCCACTAAGTGTTATCTGTTTGTTTGTAGGTTCCCCTGCGTTTACCCACTCTGGATCTAGAATATTTATGGAGGTGCCTGTGTCTACTAAGGGCGCTTTTTGATGAGACGGAAATGGGGGCTGAGCCCTTTATCAGCCGCCATTGTTGCCATCTGTTTGAATGCCTGATGCGCTCTAACGCCGGGTCTCCTCCGCATGAAGCTGTGTAAGGAGGCAGGGGTCCGGGGGCCGCAGCCGCCAAACCCCGCCAGCACCATTCCCCATAACAAGGCTCCCCACACCCTCAACACCCCCCGTCACCGACCTTAGCCCCACGGACCGGCCGCCGCCGCAGGAACTCCCGAAAGCCACGCCTCCACGCCGCAAGCCGCTCCGGCGGCACGCCGACACTCCAGGGGGCGGGGCAAAGACGCAGGCTGGGCCGGAACCAGCCATGCCCCCTCCCTTACGCCGCTCAGCGCGGCTTCAGCAACGCCCCGGGGGAACAGTATAAAAGACTGCTGCCGGCACAGACACACTGCTGGTGATCGGAGCCTGGTGTGCCCGTGAGACTGGCCCCCTACTTGTGTCGTGTGTTATAGATCGTTGTACCTATTGACTTAATCTTGTGTGACTGGACTGAGTGAGAGGAGTGTGTGTGGGTGCGTGGGTGAGTACTTGCAACTACAGGATTCTAGAGGTGAGTGTGTTGCCCAGTAGCGTCGGGGGGAGCACGGGTGCCTGGGTGTGTCCCCCGAGCAAGAGCCCTATCCCCCCTTTCCCCCTCCCTGGGCCCTCCACACTCCCCTGCCCTCAAGTGTCTCACGCCTCCAGCCCCTTCCCGTATCCCCATGTGGCTGCAAGCAGGTTGCAGCAATTAAGGCCTGTGATTGCCCCAGTGCCCAATGATGATACAGGCTGGGGACTCACCATCCTGGTAGCCCTATTCCAACCTGAGGGCTTGTTTTCCCACCAGAGCCTTGCTGCCTTCCGTTGCTCGAGTGAGTGGGTGTGTGTTCTCCTGGGGACCCCCTTACCCCAGACCCTGAGTGCCCTTTCCCTTCTCCCCACTTCCCCACAAGCTGGCCTGGTGATCCTGCCCCCTTCAATGTGGATTGTCATTGTACCGGCTTTACGCCGTACTTCCGGTCTCTCCGGAAGTGGCGCATGCGCAGAAGGATGCACATGAGCAGATACACTCTGGGATGTGTCTAAACAGCAGACACGTCCCAGAGAGTACCGCGGGGGTGGAGAGGTGGCAGTGGCAATGATGCCGCTTGCCTCCCTCTTGTCAAAAAGCGCCCTAAGAGTTGGGCGTCTGTTCCTGGATTCCCAGTACTAGCCCTGGTGTTAGGTCTCCCTCATCTGTCTAGGTGTAATCGAGCAACAATCTGAGGGGGACCTGTGAGAATTGGGCCTCCCTAGCAGATACTATGCAGTTCTCAGAGGACCTGTTCTTGCTCCAGTGTCCGGGAAATGGAACTCAAATCTGGGGACCTGACTGCAGCTACTGGTCCACTTTGGGGGTTCTGTACCTGTAATCTCTGGAGTTCAGCTAGGGCTGAAGTTAGAACATGTGTGGGCTGCAGGTTATACTGTCTCATATCTACCCCAGCAGCTCTTAATTCATTCCATAAGCAGGAGCGGAGGGAGACTACTCCCTCTCGGTTAGCAGGCTCACCTGGAGTCGCTTGCACACAAGGGGCTCCAGGGCGTCTTGCCCGGTCCGGGAGCCATTTTCCTGGCCTCTTTTGCCTTCGGCGCCTCCGACTGGGGGCGCCTGTAACGGAGGCGGCGTTACGCTCCGGGTGAGTGTTCCTGAGCCCTCGGGGGGGCCGCCGTGCCAGGCAGCGCCGCCGCCGGCTGACTCCCTCTCGGTTAGCAGGCTCACCTGGAGTCGCTTGCACACAAGGGGCTCCAGGGCGTCTCGCCCGGTCCGGGAGCCATTTTCCTGGCCTCTTTTGCCTTCGGCGCCTCCGACTGGGGGCGCCTGTAACGGAGGCGGCGTTACGCTCCGGGTGAGTGGAGCGGGGTTCCTGAGCCCTCGGGGGGGCCGCCGTGCCAGGCAGCGCTGCGGCGGCTGACAAAGCCACTACCTGGAGCCACAAACCCCAGCGTGCTCAGATATACCAACTCAGGGACCTGTGACATTGTAAAACTCATCACCACCGCTTGGACTATTTGAATTTCCTTTCACATCGTGGTGTTAGCAGGCACAGAGAACCCCAGAGACCCGGGAGATGAACTTTTAGCTACCCTTACTGCCCCTGACGGAAGCACGGCTTCTCAGACTATGGTTAATTGGGAGCCACAGGGATGGGAAATTAAGGGTAGTGAATTGTACAAATCAGGTCCACCTGACTGGGTTATTCCCCTTGCAGGGACACAGTGAGATAAATTTAAGCTGGTAAATAGGTTCAGTTACTATGGCCATGTTTCCTTTCATGGAAATAAGACATTGGCAGGGGTTTATAAATTGGAATTTGGAAATGGGAACCAAAACCCTGTAGAGATTCTCCCCTGGATTAGTATGCAGACTCTCTTCAGAAATTAACAGCTCTGGTCATGGGCTCACATGTACCCAAACTAGACCAGCCTTTGAAGATATTATTGAATCCTCAGGTGTCCCTGAAAGAAATCCAGGTTGATCTAGCCGGCATGAATATTTCACAAGTCGTTCCCAGGTGTGCCCCTTTCCTTAGAGTAGGAGCGGTAGGGTGATTCAAGTGGGTTTCCATGTGACAAAGCTTGACCAGCAGAACTAGGAATATGCGTGGGATAACAGATTGGTTGGGGCCGATAGGAGCAGGGACCTCATTGATCCAAGCAGCTAATATTAAGGTGTTGACGAATAAGGTATCCTATGCAACCAAGGATATGGGGAAACTGAGTGCTCCCCTTACCAGGTCATTTGCTCGCTTAGCAGAGGGACAGATAGCGATTAGTAACCCTGCCCACATGGGAAATTATCCTGGAGAAAGATGAACTACTCCTTTCAGGAATACAGTCTCTACAAAATAATATCTCATTGGTGTTGGCTTGT
This sequence comes from Sphenodon punctatus, assembly GCA_003113815.1. Classification (NCBI taxonomy): domain Eukaryota; kingdom Metazoa; phylum Chordata; class Lepidosauria; order Sphenodontia; family Sphenodontidae; genus Sphenodon; species Sphenodon punctatus. Next base: position 44,184 of record QEPC01010408.1, read on the forward strand.
GCCCAAGCCCAAAGTTTTGTCCAAAGTGTAACCAAGGGGATGATTTGGCAAGCTAAAATGGGACATATCCCCATGGAACTTATAAATTTCATCAGAGCTAAATTAACAAAAGGAGAGAACGAACTCCAAGATTGGTGGAAATTGGTCAATGTGAGTTATGACTCCAATCCATACAGGACCAGTTAAAATTGTTTATTATAACCACCACAGCTGCGGAAGCACTGATGGTATACCCAGTTGTCCCGCTGGGCTAGCAAATTAATCAAGATCAGGTTCTGTATTCCTGGAACCCCAATCAATTCACTTTTCCCTGGGAGGGTGGGTTCAAGACTGAAAATACTAGGGGGTGTGAGCATAGAGAAGGGTTAGGTTTTATTTATTTTGATACGAATTTAGAGATACATGATTCTTGTTTTTCCCCTGTTCCCGGTAATGACTTTGTATGTACTTTTAATATTAGAAATGAAAGTGAATCAGCGATAGTTTATTTAGGAAAAGGATGTGTGTGCATTAGAACTAAGTGTGATTATGTGGTTATTAATGATAAGAATATTCACCCTATGATTCCCCTTTTTAATAGATGTTTTTGTAGTGTTGTTAAGATAACTGGGTGTGATTTTAAATATGTAACTCCGGTCTGGACTATACAACATATGAGGCTTTCCCTGTCCCTCTACCAATCCATTTATCCAGTTCCCTTAGGTATGGGGCTATCCATTCTTAAGGCCCTACTCTCTCACCCCTCCTTGAAACAAGAATTACAGAAAATGCAAGTTTCTGGGGAAACCACCTCCCTTGTAATACAACATAATAATCAGGCCATTTCCAAAATCATGGCAGATATTAAGGGGACAGACCAAAATGCCTGGTACAAGACATTGTTTGGCTGGTGCTCTCAGGCAACAGGTGTGTTCAATTTGATGCTCCACCCAATCATATTGATCATTATCTTCCAAATTGGACTCGTGTTTTGCATGATAGGGCTTGTATGCTGGATCAAGCGAACAATGGCAAGGCTCAGTGTCAAGAAAGAACACTGAAGACATTGAATGTGTGGGGGCAGTGGCCATTAGTATAGCCACACCACCAATGGGGGGAATTGTTAGGAATGACACCATTTCCCCCCAAAAAAACCATAGACACCCCCTTGACAGCACCCCACGAGACACAGGTCAAAGGGTGCAGGGGAACAGAAGAGGGGAAAGGAAAAAGAAAGAAAAAGCCCCATGCAAAACCAGTCTGGTCAGAAGGAATACAAGAATTGTATTCTGTCATCTACCGCCCCCCGGGTTCCCTCTCCTCTTTCCTCCCGGACTTTGAATCCTGGCTCACCTTCTTCCTCTCCGATGATATCCCCACTCTTATCCTTGGTGATTTCAACATTCACGTTGACACGCCCTCCGCCCCCTCTGTTTCCCGCTTTCTCTCTCTCGCTTCCTCCTTTAATCTCCGACTCTGGACCGACTCCCCCACTCATACTGACGGCCATTCCCTCGACCTCATCTTCACTCGAAACTGTTCTCTTACTGACCTCTCCTTTGACCCCTGCCCTAATTCTGATCACTTCCTCGCCTCCTTCAGCCTTTCCCACCGACCCCCCTCCTCCTCCCCCTCTATGCGCCCCTTCCGCAATATGCAGGCCCTTACTCCCTCGGAGTTTGCCGCACATCTTTCCCCCCTTCTCCCCCCCGTTTTCGCCTCCTCCTCCCCTGACTCTGCTGTCTCTGCTCTCAACGCTTCTCTCTCCTCGACCCTTGACTCTCTTGCCCCCCCCTCTGCTCGCCCCGTCCGCCCCCTCGACCCCCGCCCCTGGCTTACCCCTGCCATCCGCTACCTCCGCTCCTGCACCCGGGCTGCCGAACGCCTCTGGCGCAAATCCCGCTCCCTCCCTGACTTCCTCCATTACAAATTCTCCCTCTCCTCCCTCTCCTCGGCTATCTCCCTAGCTAGGCATCGCTATTATGCCTCTAGGATCGAATCTTTCTCCCGCGACCCTCGCCGCCTTTTCTCTACTTTCGACTCCCTTCTCAAACCCCCCTGCCCTCCTCCGCCCTCTTCCCTTGCTGCTCAGGATCTTGCGTCGTTCTTCACCTCCAAGATTGACAAGATCCGTCGGGATATTGCCTCCCGCCCTCCTCCGCCCCCCGCCCCCCTCCCTCCTCGCATCCTTCCCTCCTGCCTCTCTCCAGGAAATCTCTGCTCTTCTCTCTTCATCCAACCCCTCCACCTGCCCCCTTGACCCGATCCCCTCCCGCCTCCTGACCTCTATTGCTCCCACTGTCGCTCCCCCCCTTCTGCATGTCGTCAATCTCTCCCTTTCCACAGGCTCCTTCCCCTCTGCCTTCAAACATGCCACTGTCTCCCCCATCCTCAAAAAGCCTACCCTGGACCCTTTCGATCCCTCTAGTTACCGGCCGGTCTCCCTCCTTCCCTTTGCTTCGAAGCTCCTGGAACGTGTCGTCTACTCCCGCTGCCTGAACCTCCTCTCTGCCAACTCCTCCCTGGACCCTCTCCAGTCCGGCTTCCGCCCCCTCCACTCTACTGAAACTGCCCTGGCCAAGATCACCAATGATCTACTTGTCGCTAAATCGAAGCGCCACTACTCCGTTCTTGTCCTCCTTGACCTCTCTGCTGCCTTTGACACTGTCGACCACTCGCTCCTCTTGGACTCGCTTTACTCTTTGGGCTTCCGTGGCTCTGTCTTTGACTGGTTCTCCTCCTACCTCTCTGACCGCTCCTTTAATGTCTCCCTCCCCGAGTCGACCTCCCCCTCCCTTCCCCTCTCGGTTGGGGTTCCCCAAGGTTCTGTCCTTGGCCCTCTCCTCTTCTCTATCTACACCCGGTCCCTTGGTGAAATTATTGCCTCCCACGGGTTCCAATACCATCTCTATGCTGATGACACCCAACTCTATCTCTCTACCCCCTCTCTCTCCTCCTCTGTCCGCTCACGCCTCGTCGACTGCCTCTCTGATATCTCCGCCTGGATGTCCCGACGCCAACTCAAACTGAACATGGCCAAGACTGAACTCCTCATTTTTCCTCCATCCCCCTCCTCTCCCTCTGACCTGACCGTCTGCATTGATGGGGTCACCATCCGTCCTGTTCTCCGTGCCCGCAGCTTGGGCTTCATTTTTGACACGCACCTCTCCTTTAAACCTTACATTGACTCTGTGGCCAAATCCTGCCGATTCGCTCTCCTCAACATTGCCCGCATTCGCCCCTTTCTATCTGTCTCCTCGGCCAAAATCCTTGTTCATGCCATGGTTATCTCTCGCCTCGACTACTGCAACCTCCTCCTTGCTGGCCTCCCTCGCTCCCACCTGTCCCCCCTTGTGGCGATCCAAAACTCTGCCGCCAAGGTCATTCACTCTGCCCGTCGCTTCGACCATGTGACGCCTCTCCTCCTCTCCCTTCACTGGCTCCCCCTTCCTGAACGTATCCTGTTCAAACTCCTGGTTTTCACGTTCAAATCGCTCCATGACCAAGCTCCCCCTTACCTCTCGGACCTAATCGCCCTACGCGCTCCTGCGCGCGCTCTCCGCTCTTCCGCTGTCCCCTCCCTCGCTCTCCCTCGCTTCTCCTGCTCGCCCAACCGCCTTCGTCCCTTCTCCCTCGCTGCCCCGCATGCCTGGAACTCCCTCCCTGCCGACATCCGCCTCGCCTCCTCCCTCCGCTCCTTCAAATCCCTCCTCAAGACCCACCTTTTCCATGCTGCCTTTCCCAATGCCCTCTAGTCTTTCCCCTTGCTCTTACTGTCAGCCCTCCTCTGCTGACTGCTGCTACCGACCACCTTGTAACCAAGCCAAGTACACGCACCTGAGACTTCGCATCCGCCTGAATGTTTGTTTGTCTTCTCCCATGTCTCTCCCGCTGTCCCCTCTCCTTGTCTCCCCCTCCTTGTCTTTTAGATTGTAAGCCACAGGTAGGGACCGCATCTGATTGTATGTCCTGTACAGCGCCAGGTTGCAACTGGCGCTTTATAAATGTTTATTAATAATAATAATAATAATAATAATAATAATTAAACAAGGGAGGCTCCTGGATAAACAATGGAGCAGTCAAAAACAGGTGGCCTCCCTCTTTTGAGATGAGCCCTCCACGGCTGCCCAAAACTCTAAACAAGCAATAGCTATATCATTAGGCTGATAGCTCCATGCCTGTTTAAGAATACCCTTCTTCCCCTGTCTATATAAACTCCCCTTTGCCCTCCTGTTCATACTGGCATGCCCCTCATTGAAATTCTCCAAGCCTCAATTTCCCCCAACACATCATGTAAGGGTTTTTTGTTTAGTCCTAGCATTCCTGAGTACCTCTGGGACCCCTTTTGTGCAAGAGGTGCTTTTGGGACTTCTTTTGTGTCCTTACCCCCTTGAGTAAATTGGGTCATTCTTGAATGCAAACAAGCAGGTTACCTGTGCATGCTTGCCTCAAGGATTTCTCCCAGACCACTACCCCCCTTTGGTCTGTCCAAGCTTCTTCCCCCCCGAAATATCTGCTCCCTCCTCCCCTCGTCATATTTCCCTTCAAAAAACACCTGCCAGGCTGCTAGGCAATAATGAAATCAATAATGACTTTTGTTATCATTATTGATTTCATTATTATTATTTGTCATTTTCATTATTTCATTTTTGTTATTGATATATCAAAAAAAACATTCACAACCCTAGATATAATGGCAAAAAGGAAACATTACACTGATACTGGGAAGGGTAGGACAAATTCCAAGTTCATTTATAGTGAATTAAATCAACCGCACTTCCAAAACAAGGGCGTTACACTGGATTCACGAGTGGTTTGTGGATTGTAGCAGCCATATCCTTCCCACCCCATTTATGTGCTTGAAGCAGAAGTCAGATTGTGTTGATTGTCTCTATCTTCAGCTCACATTTTCACATCTTTTATTCTGTTTAGGTGTAATGCTGCTGCTGCCTTAGCTACAACTGAGCTACAGATTGTGCCCTAAGGCAGGCTGTACTCTCTTTTTCCATTCCTAGCATTGCCAAAGATATGAATGCGTGTTTAGGTAGCCTGTAATGAGAATGATTCCTAGTTTTCTCTTTGTGACAGAAAACCAGAAAAAAACAGAGCTACTTGATAGCTGTTCCCCCTGCCTCCTAGCACTCAACTGGGTGCTAGGAGGCAGAGGTGGATGGGTGGGCAGGAAAAAGGGAGGTTTAACTTACTTTTTCCACTTCCAGAGGCATCACGCGGTGCCTGGCACGGTCTTCTCGGGAGGTTCTCATTGCTTTTACTGCCAGGCAGAAATAATAAGAAAAAAACTGTGCATGTACAAATGGCCACTGTGGCCATTCTGCACACACGTGGCCATTTTCTAAACTGGTGCTGGAAGTGTCAGCACCATTTTCGAAAGTGGCAGCCATTCTGCACATGTACAACTGCCACCTGAGCATATGCAGGCAAGCTGCCACTTTCCAAAATGACCACACATGTGCAGAATGACCACAGTGGCCATTTTGCACATACTCAGGTTATTTTATTATTATTTCTGCCGGGCATGGCCCTGAGAAGGCTGTGCCAGGAACCTCGCAGAGCCATTGGAAGGAGGAAAAAGTTAAGCCTCCCCTCTTCCTTCCCACCCAGCCACCGCTGCCTTCTAACACCCCTGCCTGGTGCCGCACACCTCCCCTGGACCCCTGCCTGGCCACACACACACACCAGTGCTGCTGCAGCAGGCGCTGGGGCAGGTGGGCACAGGCAGGCATCTGGGAGAGGCGAGTGCTGGGTAGGGGTCCTGGGAAGCTACTACCCCTTTCCCCAGCACTGTGCAGCCCCCTCTACCCCCAGCTCTGCCCCTCCTGGACCCCTGCTCAGTGTCTGGGCCCGGCAGGGGTTTGGGGGAGGCAGAGTTGGGGGGCAGAATTTGGATTTAGGCCATATTGATCAGAATACGAACCAATTCCAATCAATACGATTGAAAATCATACTGAAAGTCAGGTCGATAAGATTTTTAACCGATCCCAGTTTCAATACGATTTCCCATCCCTAATAAATGCTTGGAGAACTGTGCCTCCAGATTCCAATCCAGAAAAACACTCACATTCCTGGATAGCTCTAAGCATGTGAGCCATCCAGTTTCAGTCAATAAAATCCAGGGCACTAAACTGAAAAAACGCATGTGATCTGTGTGCTGCTTAAGTGCTCTGCTGGAACAAGATTTCAATGAACGAATAACCCTGAGCACCCCAGCCTCGGGTCATTCTCTACTTAGCAATACCTTCCAAGTTGATAGCTAGAACAGTAAAACACACTGGGACAGGCAACATATTTTTCCTAGTGCTAAGCTAAAGGATAGATCACTGGCAGACAGGGTACTTCAAAAGGCAGAAGCTACAAGCAGCTTTATTCACAGCAGAATCCTCCCCCTTTCCCACACTATTTAATGTGGGTTCAGAGCAGAATCTTTGTAATTGATCTTGCTCTCCCACTGGTCCCAGATTTGCTTTTTCTCTCATTCTCTTTTGCCAACACTTCCTTCAGAAATGTTGGGGGAGTTTTATGTTTTTATGAAGTGCAGCTACATTTTGAGAAATGGTCCTTCTTCAGATAAGACTCCTCGGTATACAAACCTTTTGTCATCTTCCTGGGGATGATTAGTCAAGTAGAGGTCTGTCTATTCGTGTTGCTTTGTCTTCAAAGGCACTAGATCTGACATTCTAGTTATTAATTGTGTGTATTACTGTAGCACTTGGAGAAATAAAATCTGCACTGTGGCACTCCAATTAAAATCAAGGCCTCCGTTGCTCTAGGCAGGCACAGTGCTGGCGCACAAGGAGGGCTTGTCCTCATCATGACAATCCTGTTCCCATGGTTATTACCCAGGAGTATGAACAGCAACCCACCTTGCATTGGTTTTCACCAGCATTCTGATCTGGGCGGGACATATATTGTCTGCCTAGAACTGAAGCCAATATCTGCAACAAAATCTATATCTGACAAATTTGCCCATTTCAGTCTGGATCTGACAAAGCTGTTGTGGGTCCTGCTTCACCAGAAAGGTTCTTTGCATATTTTCAGTTTTGTTAGTGCAGTAATTACTAATTTAGTTACTTTGGTTTGACGCTGTTAACACTATTCTTCACATGCAAAAGCCAAAACAAAGACTCTTTTAAATGGACTGCAGAGACGCCTCCATGGGGACTGGGTGGAGGTGGCGGCAGGTGTGCGGCACATGTGCAGCCCAGCACATGGACGCGTATTCATCTCTACCAATCTTCATCCACCTACATTTTCCCCAGTGCCTCCATGCATGGCAATGGGTGGAAGTGAGTGGAGCGCGGGAAGGCGCAAGCACCCCCACCCATCCCCACTTTCTGTCACTCAGACACACACACACACCCCTCGCCTACCCTGTTGCCCATGTGGGCAATGGGGGGGGAGCGGCATCTCATGTGAAAGGGGCCAAAGTAACTAAAATGCTGAAATAACCAAAACAACCAAACTGGGATAATCAAAATAAACTAAGGCCGTTTTCACATGAATGCGCCCTCATGCACCGCCCACCCATGGCTCCACCCACCCCCACACCCATTTGAAAAGGGCTTAAGTATCTTGCCCTAATAACCCAATAAGTGGACATGTTAATACCTGTTTTGGTTGCAGTTATCATTCAGGTATTTGCAGGATTATGCAGAAATGCAAATTATATCTGAAGATACAATACTATTTGTTTCAGTTCAAGCTCTGCCCCTTCCCCTGCTGCTCCCCTTCAGTGTCTGTGACCATTCTGGGTGCATAATCCATGAGTCCTCTCATAAAGTTTAACTGCTACCAAGCTTACCATAGAGCTGAAGCAAGAGAGTCCTGCAGCTAGAAGAAGCACTCAGGATGACTCCTAGAGGAGAGACACCTACCAAAGGACTCTCATTATTCACCCTAAATCTGGAATTAAATGCTTGGTTTACTGATTACTAGGGCTATGAATTTGTCATGGAAATTTGTGTTTAAAAGTCATGAGTTGGTCATGGCAGGAATGAAAAAAAGTCACGGAAAACTCAGGGGTAATTTTTAAAAAATCTTTTATTCAATATTGTATTTTGTAACACGCCACACACCCCCCATATTGTAAACCCATGGATTAGATTGTAACCCCCCCCCCAGCACAGATTGTAATCCCCCCAGCACAGAATAGAAGGAGGAAAACACCCCCACCCCTTAGATTGTAAACCCAGGGATTTGTAAAACCCTTTGAAAGCCCTAGGCTTAGATTGTAAGCTCAAGCATGTGATAGAGGCAGAGGAAATGCTGCTGTCTCCTCCTGGGCGCCTCTTGAAGCTCTGACAACTGTAACATTCTCTGCCTCTGATCCTGCTGCCACACCATGCTGTGCTGCCACTTGACCATGCCCAAAACTCTGTCCTCCACAAGAAACACTGAGGAGGGGTTTGGAGCTCCAGGGAGAGGCCATGGCTTTACCCGGTGGTGCCCAACATGCATTCTCGCCGGCTTCTTGCCATGCCGCCACGTCTCCACAGCCAGGGAGGGGTTTGGAGCTCCAGGGAGACACTGTGGATCTTCTTAGCACCATTGAGCGTGCTCTTCTCACCAGCTTCTTGCCGGCTCTGCTCTTCAGTTTTGGGGAAATCTCGAAAAATGTGGGAAAACCACAGAAGTCATGGGAAGATTTCAAAAGTCATGGAGGGAGGCAAAAGTCACTAAAAATGTGACTTTTGTCATGACCGTGACAAATTCTTAGCCCTACTGTTTACTCAGTTTTGTGTATTATATGGGGAATTTAGGTATGTTTTGTCCCTTTGGGAAACATTACCTTTTTATGTATAAATGTACAAATGTTTAAATAGTAAATTTTTTGTTGAAAGATTGTAATAGCTTCGGCTTCACAATAAACTATATTTGATGATTTGATGATTACCCACCCTTTAGAGAAGAGGTACTAGCCCCCACTTCTCCTTTGCTTTAACCCATCTTCTCAAGTATACAAAACCTGAGAATGTAGTGAGGTAGGAGTTGATCAGCCTAAAGTAAGAGTTCATCAGAAAAAATTCTGCAAGACAGCTTTTGCCTTATAGGACTTACAATGTAAACAGATCAATGGTGGGAGGGGGAAACTGAGGCACAGAGAGAGGGCGGACCTTGCTCAAGATCACACAGTAGGGCAATGGCAGAGAAGAGACAGCGCTCAGGTCTTCCAAGTCCTCAGGTCAGGCTCCTAGTCACTAGACAACACTGTCCCCTAGAGGCAGGCATGATGCCCACATGATCATTACATTAATGTTACTATTGTTTCATTTGTGTAATTCATTTAGTTACTGTAAGTCAAGATAGCTTACAGTGGGTTATCTCATCATTGTTGCACCTCTGGGCACCTTGTTGATGTCTTTTCACAGGAGAGAACTTAAATGTTTGTCTTAAAAATCAACCCAGACATGCCATTTGGTCTTCTGTTGGCGGAACTTATTGCAGTGTGTGTTTTGGTAACAAAAGATAACTCACTCTACATACTCTCCACCCTTTCATCCATGTGATTTTTTTTGGACAATCACTATCTTCAAATAATGCTTTCCTGAAAGGAGTTCTAACACTGTGCTCCTGAGAACAGCTAAGGCTACCTTCAAAGAGACCCTCCCAGACAATACTATGGTGATTTTATTTTTTTGATGGAGTTTTCTCTGCCTTCCTTGTCCCAATTCCCATAAGGTCCTTTCAGATAGTAACCTTCAGTAGAAGAACTATCCCAAGCTTTCCCTGGGAAACAGCAGTGTTACCCCTTCACTCTACTGTAAATAGAATAAAAAATCATTAACAATTGTATTTTGCATTTTCAGAACACTTTCCAGCTAAGCGCTCTACAAGCGTGAACTAGGTCCTCCAAACAGACTTGGAGGCAGGCAAGTAGCATTAGCCCCATTTGGCAAAAGGGTGAACTGCAACATGGAAAATGTAGCAGAATAAAAAAGTTTACATTGGAGCACACAAGGACTAGATCATAGAATGTCAGAGTTTGAACAGACCTTAAGGGTTAGGAAGGGATCTAGTATTCTCTCTCTCTTTTAATCCTATTTTTGATAGCCTAAGAAAGCTTTCTAATTCTCCTTGTCCCCTTTAGCTAGTCATAAATTCGTCTTTGTAGCAGGTCAGGTTTGAAGTCTGGTTGAGGTTCTTAGATATCTTTTTTTCTTAACTTCAGTCAAGGGTGTTTTTTTTAGACAACCGTGTTGGGGGGGGGGGAATGTGACTTCAAGAGATTCCTGAAATCCCCCCAAACATCTGAGGCAGGGGGTTGCTTTTAAACAAGAAGCCCATTCACATGATGATGATGAAGGGGAGGGGTCCCCAGGGCAGAGCATACACTCTCCCTGGCTGCCTTGACAAACAGCTGATTGGGGCAGGACATTTAAAATGTGGATTTGTGAAACCTTGCTATGGTTTTACTAATGCAGGCGTTTTCCTGGTCAGCTTGCACAAGAGGCATTTAAATGAGCAGGCAATTAGCAGTTAGCAGCAAGTGTGTGGTCCTGTGTCCCAGCTAAAAACACCCCAAGATTTAACCTCCACTATGTGTTCTAAAGTATATTTAACTGTGACACACCCACAGCAGACAGTGCGAGGGTATTGCAGAATGACCTCATTTAAATCCATAACCCCAGAGATTTGAGCCCCTGGAAGACATTATTTTAAAGGTTGTAAAGGTTTGGATTTAATCTAACAGAGATATTCCAGTCAGACTTCTCAATTCCCTTCCCTCTCCCCACACTTCCACCTGGCCTCCCTCTATTGGTGCCTGTGTTTCTAACCCCATTGGAATCAGCTAGCAATCCATCCCGAGCAGCTACACTGCACTGATCCAAAGCAACAATGAAGGACATTGACACAGTTTTTTATTTATCCGTTTTATTGACTCTTTTATGAAGTGTAAAATAACCCTCTAGGCTAAAGACCAGAGACTGGCAAGAGCTATTGGCCTTGCTGCAGGTGAGACAGAGATCACTTGCCCTTTCTATATACAGGGTGGATGCTTCTGTACAGCTGCAAGTGCCCGATACCTGTGGCATTTCCGCATCACTGTTTTGCAGCTTCTTGGGTCGTATTCCCAGTCATTTGCACCATTCTGTAGTTTGAGAGAACCACAAGGCCAGGGTGGTCTCTTTTACCCTGAAGAATTGTACGAGTGGTGGTGCCCCAAATGCCTGAAGACATCAGTCAACTGATTCACCTTAACAGCTATTTGCCTCTGCACTGACCAGATAACTACACAATAGTTACAGTTAGATCGGATGACAAAGACTAGATCAGAATTTCATTCACTTTTTTTTTATTTGTATCCCATGCTCTCTTGCCAAGGCATACATCTCACAAAGTAAATCCGATAATGCAGTTCTGGTCCTTGGTCTTTAATAGACAGTTACTGAAGAAGGATTTTGCTGAAGAAGAGCCATAAGTCAGTTATATTGTCAATGTGATGATAAACCAAGGTTAACACTTCCCTGCATACATTTCACCAGTTCAGTGTTTTTTAACTGTCAGAGCTCAGAACATTGTCAGGGAGACAAACATCAGCAAGTACAGCTGGATCCAAGTTCTGGTCCAAGGACATCTTTTAAATTGGTAAAATGCAGTTGATTGACTGAGTACTTGTGTAGGGTTGACTAAGATTAAATGAATACTGGAGTTTTTTATCCACAGATACCATTCTTCTGATAACCTTCTGACTAGCCAACTAATACCACATCTGACGCATGTATTCACATATTTGCTTATCCAGATACCGTGGTTTGGTTACTTAGGGTAATTTCAAATGCGACGGGCCACCAGGCCAGCCACGCTGAATCGCGCTCCAGGATCTGTTTTGAATCCCGGTCAGGAAGCAGTCCAGACGTCCTTTAGACATGCTGGCCTGATTCCGCCTGGGGATTGGGGAGGGGGCGGGGCTGCGCAGCGCAATGTGCGGCCGCACAACCCCACCCTCACCCCCCCGCGCTCACCCGGCCTCCGGAAGAGGGGCAGGCACAACAGCCAATCCAGCCGCTGCACCCAATCCCGGACCATGGCCAATCTGACCACGCTTGGGGCCCGATCCCACCACGCTTTCGGACATCCAGGAGGCCCGTCAATGGGATTCCCACCAGGTATTCACTGAGAGTTGAACATCTGGTGGGAATCCCAACAGACATTATGGTAGAAATGGCTACCACAGGGGATTCACTGTGGGTGACCATGGTATCGTAACATCTGAAATTACCCACAGTTTCTCAGAATCTCAGGTCATTAAAGAGTCCTTTTTACATGCCATTATATTCATCAAAAATTCACAAAAGACTGGGTCCTGCTTAGATTTTAGTTTGTGCATCCTGAGTATGTCATCAGCTCAAACTGTTTCATAGCATCTATCTCACTACAGCCTTTGGTATATTACCCAATTCATTTATTATGCTCTGCATTATCACCTATCTAATGAATACAAACCCAGTTTTCTTAGCTTCTCTACATAGCTATTCACTTGCACAATTCTTTATTGCCCTAGTTGCTGTCTTTATATACCTTTCTGTTTCCAGTTCTTCAGTACCCTTTCCAAAATACATTATGGCATTTTCACATGGGTTAGTATAGTGCTAATCAAAGGCAGTAAAATGTCTATAGCCACTTCATTTACAGAATATCAAACAGGTAAAACTAATGGTGCAGCGGTGGAATTCATATTACAATCCTTTCTATGACAGCATGGCCTGCAAGAAAAGAATATAATGTTATCCTCTCTTGCATTTAAAGCACTCCTTTCCTCCCACTGTGCATCATAGTATATGCGCACACAGCACAGCACTAACCAAGGGCCATGGTCCTAGTGCCTTAACATTCAAAGAGAACTTCACAGAAATGGGCCAAGAAGAAAATATCAATCCAGGACACGGAGACAAAACTGAGTTTCTCACAAAAGAGACCAGAGTTTTGCAATATCCTCTTGCTGAAAAGACAAGGCCACAAAGTCTCATCCATAAGATCTTCACATGGTAAGTTGCAGGAAACCCAAATGATCTACCATGAAAAGGTAAGAGGCAGGCAACCCAAACAGGTTGGTCCTATGGTCCTTGTAGCAGGGGGTGTTCCAGGGCCACCTGGGGGCGCTGAGGTCGCACTTTGGGGAATTAGCTCACCCCCCTGCTACGCCGTTTCAGCTTTGAGCCTCAGCTGAATTCCCCTCTTCCAAGAAGGGGGTACCCTCTCAGGACACACCACACAGTCCAGAAGGTTTTAATCCACAGTCCTTTATTGGACACAACCCGTGTCCTCTGTACCTGGGGCTGCCGGCTCAGTCGCCTCCATCGTGCAGGCCCAGGTTCATCTCTGCAGACTCAGGAGCAACACAACCTCAACCCCGCAAAGTCCAGCCAGCCAGGTCTTAAACCCCCAGGCTCTAGCCAAGACTTCCCCAGGCAAGAGACTCCCTCCTGGGCACAGTCTCTCCCACTTGCCTGGGTCCCTCTGGGTTCTCCAACCCTCAGCACCTTGGATAGTGTAGAGTCAGAAGGCTTGTTCAGGGAGATGTTGCTCCTTTGGCTCCCAGGCACAGACTCTTTCCTCTCTGCCTAGTCTCTCCTTTTATACAGGCATATTGGTCATGGCCAGGCTTCCTCTACTCAGCCTTAAAGGGCCACTAACCAGCCCACTCTGTCCCAGGGGTTACTCAGCCTGTATCCCCTCCCGCTGATCCCTGGCTCTGGGGTTGGCTCTGCCACACCCCTTGTGTATGCCCAGCCCTCTGACTGGCCCACACAGCCCCCTTCTTAAAGGGGCAGCAGTCCCACTGGACTGCTCCCTGTTACAGTCATGCCTCACACCCTGACTACTTCCAACCTGATATTTAAAGATGTTTACTCTAGGGAATCTCTTGACAGGGATTATGGGAAATAGCATGTAAGATTTTAGAGGCTTAATCACGCAGTAATACCTTTGGCCCCTCCAGTATATAAGAAAAAGTGGAACAAGTATATCTGTGGTATCTGGATATTTGGGTTTTTTTGTAGCTGGATACTGGCACTCATTCAGTCTCTGGGAATTAGCTGTACAGTCTTTATTAACTACCACAAAGTCTCTTACACATGAATTTCCAGCTAGGCACCCTTCTAGCTTAAGTCACTTGCCTTATTCAGATCCCTAGAGAGCCTTGAAAGCAGATCTCCCCACTCTAGGCATCAGGCTTCTCCATAAAGCCCAGCCTATAGAGGTGTGCACCAGGGGCCCATGTTGTTTTGCTTTTTGTTATTTAAATCTGTCGCTTTCGTTTTCATTTTTATAAATATCAAATTGTCATTTTTGTTTTTGTTTTCCATTGGTTTCAATGGAAAACACATTTTCAGCTGTAACCTTTTTGTTTTTCACTGTATGTGGCTGAAACATGGTGTGCTTATTAGGGGCGGGAAAACCGGTAAATCCGGTATCTGATAATGCCGGTAACGGGAGTACCGGCATTATTGGATTCGACCCAGAAAATCTGGTCCGGGTACCGGATTCTGGGTACCGGATTTTTTTACATTGCAGCCATTTAAAAATGGCTGCAATGTAAAAAAACTTAAAGCCCCAGCAAAAAAGTTTTAAAAAACAAACCCTCCCCGAGTCCAGGCTGCACAGGTGGAAGGGGGGACACCCCCCACCCACCCTGCCCAGCCTGGATTTTTGTTTAAAAAAAGACTCAGAGGCGAGCCCACACCCCAGCACCAGCGGCCGCGGCGTCCCCACAGCTGCCGGTAAGTATGACCCGATCCCTGGGGGGGTGTTTAACACCCCCCCAACCCCCCAGGGATCACCCCTACTAAAGTTCAGTGCGCTTGCTTACCTTGCGGAGCTCCGGGTGTGGCGGCGGCGGGCGGTCCAGCGGCCTCAGCGCCGGCTGTGGCTGCCGGCATCAGAGATGCTCTAGGCCTT
>QEPC01010408.1:60927-87781 GCA_003113815.1 Sphenodon punctatus
GAGAGAGAGAGAGAGAGAGGGCTTCCCCAGTTGGCTGGGAAAGTCTGGACCTGTGGTTACCTTTGCTTGCCTGTTGAGACGGGACAGGCAACCCATGGATCCAGCAGAGTTTGGGGGATGGAAGAAGAAGAAGGGGCAGACCAAAGTCTGGGAGATCCCTCAACTCAGACACGCACAGAGTGACTTGCACGTATCTGGGTCCCAAGATTTCTCAGAGGTTGAGGGGAAAAACCAGGGGCAGTTATCGGATGCTAGACAAAGGGTTTGGGGAGGTTACGAAGGGTCATTGGGGGTACACAATGGGTTAACAAGGGGAGAAGTCACAACTTTTACTTCCATCACAAAGGTGACTCCAAGATATGCACAAGATATCTTTGACACACAGGGAAACTGTAAACAAAAAGTGGAGGGAGGGAAGGAAGGGCTAACGACAGACTTCTAGGATACAATAAGTGTGTGTCTGGTTTCTCTTGGGGAATGCGGAGATAGGATGTTGCTGCTCTGAGTCATGGCTACCAGTCCTTTGTCATAACAGGGTGAGCGCCCCTATCCTTAATGACTCCATTCCTTATTCAGAGGGCTCTCCCTTCCAGTACTTTTCTCAACCTTAGGTTGGTATTTTTCCATGAGTGATCTCTTTCAGCTAGGAGTTAGGGTGGTTGAGCCCGATCCTTATTTTCCATTCTCCCCCCCTCCTCTTGCATCCAGTGTGGGATGACTATGTCTTTTCCCCAAGCCTAATTGCCCTTGGTTGCCCCTGGAGGCTTTGCCGACTCCCAGGTCCAAGTTAGCTGCCTATCACATGGGGGGGATCATCCATTTTTGGGGGACCAGGAGTCCTGTCTAACAGTCCTATAGTTTAGCAGAGATGACATGGAAGGTATGTGATACATTCCTGCCAAATATCTTGTAAACTGGATGGAATATACAAATGTTACAGTTGGAAATGTATTTTCAAGTTAATGTCTATTACCATCAGGACCTTTCAGCCAATCTTTCTGAGAATTGGCAGGAATGTTAAGCTTATGAAGGGACATGATATTCACAGGTTTCATACACATTGGATGGAAGATAAAGATGTTGCAGTCATGAATGTGTATGGACCTTTTCTTAAAATCACAATTTTCAATTGCTTCTACAATCTTTGACACACAGGGTATCTTTGACACACAGGGATGTGGTTTCATAAAGTGGTACACATACTGCCCTCCATTTAGGGTACAAGCACCCCCAATGTCATCAGAATTGAATAAGAAAAAAAAATGTTATAGCCATAAATATGTTTTTCAGTGTTTCCCCTTTATTTCAAAAGCAAAATGTCATTTTCATTATTATTTTTTGTTGTTTTTGTTATTGTAATAACACTAATGAAAACAATTTTCATTATTGTTATTGTAACAATGAAAATGACATGCACTGTCCTACCAGCCTGGTCTTCAGGACCCATCCCTGAACAGCCATCTTCAGGGAGTTCCTTTTGCCTCTGCAGCCAGACACAGACTGAAGACTTCTATGTTCAGGCTCTTCTTATAAACTAAATAAAAAACCTCTCGGTTTCAAAAACTGCTAAGCTAGGACATTGACATAAAACATCAAGTACCATATGCATGAAAACAATCCAAAGTCAAACACCACAAAACGAGGAAATAACCAGTTAAGCACTCCACCACAACAATCACTTACAAACACTAACATGTACTACAACCAATACACATATACTCGTGTCAAATATCCCACCTAACCCAAACTACAAAAAGGAGAAAAGGAAAAAACAGCCAAGCCCATAAAAAAAAAACCATACAATTTGCAGAGCCAACATTACAACAACATGTACAACATATAGGACATTAACAAAATCCAAACAGATTAAACAACCACAAAAACACACCAGTAAGCCACACTCCAGTCACATCCACTCCTAAAAAACCCCAACAACATCCCCCCAAACAACAAACATATGTCATGAGATAACTATCCAAAGAGAGAAAAAAACTCCTCACCACCAACAAAAATGGTACTTGCCAGAGAAGTAGGGATGGGACTTTCCGTTTAATCCAAGAGTGGCCGATAAGGCCACTCTTGGTTTAAAACCAAGAGATCCGAGAATTGGGCCCTCTGGGCACCCAGTTATCAGTTCTCAAATCTTCCCATTGAAGTCAATGCAAAATCCTCACCATTGACTTCAATGGGAAGAGCTGTGACTCGGGGAAAAGCCACAGGCAGTGGCACCCACCCCGCTTCTGGACTTGGAGGGTGGGGATCAATTACCCCTTACATCCCCACCTGCCAGGGCCCAGCATTACACCTTCCCTCCCTCTTCAAGGCCCCTAAAGAGTCTTACCTGTGGTCCTGGGTCCCAGCGGAGGGTGGGGGTGATGGCCTCCGCTGCCTGGGGTGCCGGCTCCGCTGCCAGTGGCTGGGTCTCCTCCACTGCTGGTGGGAGGTGGCTCCAATTCCAGGCCTGGCTGCCCGGTGGTGAAACCAGCTCCCGCCGGCAGCGAAGAAGACCCAGTCACTGGCAGCGGAGCCAGCTCCTCTGCCAGGAAGCTGGTTCTTCTCTTCCTTTCTTTTAATCTTCTCTTCTTTTTCTTCTAGGTCCCATGGCAAACTCTGAAGGTTTCTGCTGGCTTCTTCACTGCCCATGCACAAAATGGCCGCTGAGGCCATTCTGCACATGTGCAGCCCTCTTCCAAAATGGCACCAACAGTGTTGGTGTCATCTTGGAAGAGGGTAGTCATTCTGTGCATGCGTCCATGTGGTAGTTTTTTTTTAAAAATAATGAAAAAGCTCTCCAATAACACAAGCCCAGATCAAGTATGTTCTTTGTTTCAGTACCTTACTGCATTCCACAGTGCCTTCCTAGTGTCCCACCACTTGTACGGGACATCTCCCTCCCTTCTCACTTTTCTATGCATGTGTCAAACACATTTGGGTCCTGGTGCACAGTTTGTTTGCCTCTGCTAGTTTCACAGAGGCAGCAGACCTCGTTGTTGCTGTATGGGAGGGGGCAAGGGTACAGCTGTTAAATTTCTGTCTTCAACACAGAGAGTGAGGGAGTGCAGTGCTTTGCATCACATTATGAACTACAATGTTAAGTTCACAGCATATTGGAGAACATACTAGGCAATGAAGAGAGAGTGGAGAGGATCACCATTGGGTCCATTTTTCTCGGTGGACAGTAGGGGTGGGACTACCAGATCATCCGGTATCTGATACTGCCGGTATTTTGGTGTACCGGCAGTATCGGATTAACCCAGTAATCCAGCCCATTTACCAGATTTCCCCCCCATACCGGATTTTTTACATTGAGGCCATTCAAATGAATGGCCGCAATGTAAAAAAAAAACCCCAAAAAACCCCAAACACTTTCCCTCCCCGAGTCCAGGCTGCATGGGTGGAAGGGGGGACACCCCCCACCCACCCTGCCCAGCCTGGATTTAAACAACAACAAAAAATTTCCCCTAAATCCCTAGTGTGGGCTCCGGGCCGCCACCGGCAACCCAGACCCAGCACCAGCGTCCAGAAGCAGGTAAGTACCGGTACTGTACTGATCCCTGGGGTGGGGGTGGTTTAACACCCACCCCCCACCCCAGGGCTCACCCTGCCCAGCCTGGATTTAAACAACAACAAAAAATTTCCCCTAAATCCCTAGTGCGGGCTCCGGGCCGCCACCGGCAACCCAGACCCAGCACCAGCGTCCAGAAGCAGGTAAGTACCAGTACTGTACTGATCCCTGGGGTGGGGGTGGTTTAACACCCACCCCCCACCCCAGGGATCACCCTACCTGCCCACCCAGGGATCACTTACCTTGAGCTCTGGGCGGCGGCGGTCCAGCGGCTTCAGCGCTGGCTGTGGCTGCCAGCTTCAGCACACTACTAGGCCTTCCGGTGAACTTCCGGAAGTTCCCTGGAAGGCCTAGTAGCGTGCTGAAGCCAGCAGTCATAGCCAGCGCTGAAGCCGCTGGACCGCTGCCGCCCGGAGCTCAAGGTAGGCGATCCCTGGGTGGGCAGGTAGGGTGATCCCTGGCATGGGGGGGTGTTAAACCACCCACCACCCCAGGGATCAGTACAGTACCAGTGCTCCAAAGTCTACCCTGGCTCCCTATAGCTTTCCGGTCAAAATTCAAGTTGCTGGTTTTGACCTTTAAAACCTTAAATGGTCTGGACCCCACATAACTGAGAGACCGCCTGTCTTTCCATGCCCCACTGCAGCCCCTGCGATCAGTCGAGAGCACCTCCCTGTGGGTACCATCTGTTAGTCTTATTCATACAGTGAGGGCTCGCAGGGAGATTTCCCAATGCTATGAAACTCAGTTCCCCCTGAGGTTCATTTGAGTCCAAGCTTGGGCATCTTTCAGAGACAGTGTAAGTCCTTTCTATTTGTTAAGGCATTTGGCAGGCAGAGATAGCAGATGGGTTTTTGGGGGTAGATGTGTGAAGGGGTTGTTGAGGAGGCTTTTGTTGGGGGGTTGTGGAGGGGTGAAGGGAAAGGTTGGGGGTTTTATGCTGTTTTATATGTATTTTTAATGTGTTTTGTAAGACGTCCTGAGTCATGTGGGAAGGGGATGGTTAAAATTGAAACAAATAAAAAAAATTAAAAAATAATGGGTGGGTGATGGGTGGGGAAGCGATTGTCTAAAAACACCCCTATTGAACAGGCAGGTGGACACTCTCCTGGGATGGAGTAATGTCTCATTTCTTAACACTGTCTGTCCTGACTCCATTCCTTCTCCCAGTGAGTTTCCCTTCCAGCCCCAGCTTTGAGAGTATCGCTGGGGGAAGTGGTGGAGAGGCACACTGCTTCAAAGACCCCTCCTTTTGGAGAGTTTCCCTTGCAGCCCCAAGCTTTCTCACTTTCACTAGAGGATTTGGTTTGAAATGGAACCGTAGCCTTGCCAGTTTCACCTGCTGAGGAATTTCTTGGCAACCAGCGTAGCCATCCGGTGAGTTTCCCTTTCAGCCCCAGCTCTGTCATTTTTATGAGCAGAGAGGGTTTCTTTCCACCTGGGGCAGCCTCCTCAATTTCACAGGAAGGTGGGGGAAGGAGGGGAGATTGTTTTGCAGTCCCCCTCCTTATCAGAGTGTTTCGCTTGCGGCCCTGACCCTTGTCAGTTACATGCCTAATGGAATTCTGTCCAACTCATATCAAATTCCTCAATGCACCTAACTCCATACAGTCTCTCTCTTGACTCTATTCCTTCACCAGTAAGGAGAAAAAAAGTGAGCAAGCTATCGAGAGGAAATTGAAAGGTAGTGGTGGGAGCGGGTCCTTACACCCATCATTCCACCAAGCTCCCTAGCATTTCGGCCACTCCTGGAGACCTCCTACCCATCATTCCACCCTGCCCCTAATTCCAGTCACCCCCGGTGGCCTCCTTCCCATTATTCTACCCAGCCCCTCATCACTCCAGTGGCTCCTGGTGTCCTCCTACCTTCTATCTGGCCCCCTGACATTCCAGCCTCTGTGGAGACCTCCTACCCATCATTCCACCCAGTCCCATGTCATTCCAGCTAATCATGGTGGTCTCATATCCATCATTCAACCCAGCTCCCCAAAATTCCAGGTGCTCTGAATGACCTTCTACCTGTCATTCCACCCAACTTCCCTCCATGTCTTTCCATTTCCTCTATGTGGCTTCCTCACTCCCTCCCCCCCCCACACACACACACACTTCCTGGCCTTGTTCAGTCCCACCACCACAACCACCTACTTTGACATTTCTGATCTTTCCCCACTCACTTTGTTTCGGTTAAGCTTCTGCCATGGTATTGGTTCACTGATCATTAAGGGCTACTGGCATTCCCAAAGCTTCATTATTTCCAATTGGCATTCTTGTTGACTCTATTGTTTCCAATCAGCATTCCTTGTCTTTTGCCAGTACACCTGCTTGGGAGTTTGCTTGGTGTTCATAAAAGAATAGGGTGCAATAAACTCTCCTTTCATCCATGCAATAATTGGGTGCAATAAATGCCTGCAATAAAATTTCATACAATTAGTAGTAAAGGTATTGTTGTTGTTGTATTTATACAGTGCAAGCAATGTATCAGGCACTTTACAATTGTTGAGAATAGACAGGGGCCCTGCCCCAGGGAGCTTACAGTCTAAAAGAGACAAGGGAGGTGAGATGAGGGGTGGGGGCAACAGAGGAAGATACAAGGATACATTCATGAAGGCATGAGGTTGTAGGTACATGTGCTTAGCCTAGTTGCATTGGGGAAGGTGATGCTGGGAAAATCAGGAAGGGGGATAAGGGAATGAGGAGCTAGGAAAGGCCTGATAGAAGAGGTAGGTTTTCAGGAGGGATTTGAAGATCAGGAGGGAGGGAGAGGAGTGAATGTGTTCACAGAGGGAGGTCCCCCCCCTCCCCCCCCACACATGAGGGACAGCAAGGGAGAATGGGTGAATAAGCTTATAGGAGCATGGAGCCATGAGCAAGCAAGGGTGGTGGAAGAGGAGGAGGAGAGCAGATGGGAGCATAGCAGGATG
The DNA here is from genome assembly GCA_003113815.1 of Sphenodon punctatus. Classification (NCBI taxonomy): domain Eukaryota; kingdom Metazoa; phylum Chordata; class Lepidosauria; order Sphenodontia; family Sphenodontidae; genus Sphenodon; species Sphenodon punctatus. The sequence continues at coordinate 67,414 of QEPC01010408.1, forward strand.
CAAGTGTAGAGAGATAAGGGGGGGGAGCAAGGCCATGAATAGCCTTGTAGGTAAAGAAGCTTGTGCTGAATGCGTTCAGGTAGAGGGAGCGAGTGGAGGAAGGGCTGCATGTGATCAAAGCAGAGGGTGAGGTGGATGATCTTGGCAGCAGAGTTCTGAATAGGTGAGTGGGGAGCAAGGTGAGAGCGGGAAAGGCCAGTGAGAAGAAGGTTGCAATAGTCAAGACAAGAGATAACCAGAGTATGGACTAGGGTTTTAGCAGTGGAGACAGTGAGGAAAGGACAGATCTCAGCAATGTTGTGTAGGGAGAGGTGACAGGATTTAGCAACAGATTCAATATGTGGTTTAAAGGAGAGCGAGGAGTCAAAGATGAACCCAAGATTACATGACTGAAGGACAGGTTGAATGGTGACCCCATCAATGGAAATTGAGAAGAAAAAGGGAAAAGAAGTCTTTGGGAGGTAGACAAGTTCAGTTTTGGCCATATTAAGTTTGAGTTGACAGCAAGACATCCAGGCAGAGATGTCGAAGTGACAGTTTGTGATATGAGATTGGCTAGAGGGAGAGAGAGGGAGGTGGAGAGAGAGAGTTGAGTGTCATCAGCATAGAGGTGATATTGGAAGCCATGGGATGCAATGAGTTTGTCCAGGGACAGATTGTAGAGAAAGAAGAGAAGTGGGCCCAGGACAGCGCCGTGGAGAACCCCCAATCGAGAGGGCAGGTGACATGGAGGAGGTACCAGCAAGAGATACATTGAAGGAGTGATTAGAGAAGTAGGAAGAGAACCAGTCAAGGACCAAGCACTGGAAACCAAAGGAGCAGAGTGAGTCAAAGAGGAGGGTGTGGTCAACAGTTTCAAAGGCAGCAGAGAGATCAGGCAGGACAAGAATGAATTAGAGGTGATTGGATTTAGCTAAGAGAAGATCATTAGTGATTTTAGCAAGAGCGGTCTCCTGTGAGTGGAGAAGATGGAAGCCAGATTGGAGAGGATCAAGGGAAGAGTTGGTGGAGAGGAAGTCAAGACAGTGGGTGTAGACAATATGGTCCAAAAACTTGGAGGCAAAGAGGAGGAGGGAGATGGGGCAGTAATTGGAGGGGTCAGAGGGTCATGGAAGAGATTGGCATATTTGAAGGCAGAGGGAAAGGAACCAGTAGAGAGGGAGAGATAGGGAGAGATTGACAATGTGAAGCAGAGATGGTGGGACAGTGGGGATCAATAGAGGTGAGAAGGCGGGAGGGTCAAGGGAACAGGCAGAGGGGCTAGATGTGGAGAGTAGAGAAGTGATCTCATCACGGGGAGCTGGTGAGAAGGAGGGATGGACGGGGGGAGGCAAATGGGGGTGGAAAGGAGTAGGAAGTGATATCCTGGCAGATTTTATCAATCTTGTTAGACTGATGAGGAGAGATTCTGAGCAGCGAGGGAAGAGGGGGGTGGAGCTGCTGTGGGAAGGAGAAGCTAGGGGAGGAGCTGTGTGTTTACCTGCCTGCCCTTTATTGGCTCCCTTCTTCTGCCAGGTATTACTTATCCAGGGGCTGGGGCCCCCTCGGGCGTTAGCCCTTGGGTGCCAGCCTAAGGGCGACATCCCAAGGGTGTCGCCCGTTGGCTGGGCCCGTTTGCTGGGGACACAGTGCAGTGCCTTACCCCCTGGTTGGACTGGGAAAGAAGTGCCCGCCAAGGAACTGGAGGAGCTATGGGCCCAGCAGGAGCCTGGTGCCGGCCAGGAGCGGAGCGACCCTACTACTGTGGTTATTGGTAGGAGCTGGTGCCGAGAACAGCGGGGCTTCAGACTCTGGTAGGGGAGAGTGTGAGCAGAGATGGCGGAATCTCCCTCCCCCCCAATTGGTTACGTGTATGTCACCTGTGTGTGGTCAATTGCAGCATGATGTAGAGTTCATCAATACTGAACAATCAGCTCTTTAAGTGGCACCCAGCTCCTGGCATGTGAGTGGTTGAATGGAGGGAGAACTGTGCTGTGGGCTGGGACCAGCAGCAATAGCTGTTCCTGGTCTGAACTGTGGACCCTGTGAGAGAAGTTACAAGGAAGCCTAGCTGCAACAGGTGCAGAGCGTTAGACTGTGTGCTGGAGGAGAGCGAGCCTGATTGGTGAGGAGGAGACGAGTCCCTTCTGGAGAACCTTAAGCGGCGGCCAGCTCCCGGTGTGCGCGCTGCAGGCGTGTGCACCTGAGAGCTGCACATGCAAGGGCGCCCCCTTGTGCGCACGGCCTTAGGCGTGCGCCAGGCACGGGCCCCAACTCTGAACTCACCGCAATTGCAAGTTGATGACATAGGGCTTGGCTTATCTCAATTGCTGATAGCTATTTTGATCTTGGACTGGACTTGGGAGCTGGTTTGATCGGGGCTCATATGGCGGAGGAACAGGTTGACGGGAAGACCAAAGGTACTTCTAAGAAAAGGTTACGCCAAGCCACAGTCTCACCTGATTCAGAAGCACCTCATTTGAAACAACTTAAATTGCACAATTTGGGCTTTACTGAAGGACATAAGCTGTGTAGTGTACCATATCACCCATTGTAACTAGTAATCGTTTTGAAGTTCTGGCGGATGATTTGGCCTCTCCCTCTAAGTCCCCCTCATTTGGTATTGAGGAAGCCGAGAAGGTGTTACACCTGCTCTGCCCTCAGCATAGCTCACCATATCAATTTAAAATGTTGGGAGATCAATGTATTCTGATAAGTAAAACAGTAGATTTATTATTCAAGAAAACATCAAAGGTGAGGGGGAAAGTGGGGGCTATCCAGCAATCTCTGCAGAGTATCCAGGAGGACATAAAGAGTATGATGGCATGTTTGTATGCTATGTCTCCTCCTAGGTTAACTGGGGGAGCCTCAAATGCCCCCTGTGGGGCCCAACCTATGCTGCCAGTTACGCAGCGAACAGCTGGGAGATTGGGGGGGCCATCCCTGCTGATTTGCAATCCCAAAACCATCACTTTAAAGATCTACCCATTCTCTAATGGTATGATTCCCAGGTGGAATCCCCCCCCCCCCCCCTGATTAGGAAGCATTTGGTATCTAGCCTCCATGTAAGGCTTAAAATTTCAGAAATAGATTTTTTCTATTTCCTTCCACCCACAGACTCTGCACAAAGGTTGGTGATCCACTTCTGCAGTGAGGCAGCCGGCCAGAGAATTTTGTCGGCTAAAGATTTGTTTAAAGCCAACAGAGTGGTAGTGAATAGGGTATTTGTCGCAAGTGGAGCTCCTTCTAGCCTGGTTGCAGGGAAAGGTATTCCTCCCCGGTGGCCAGGGGATCACCACCCTCGGGCGTCTTTTGCCGACCTACCTGGGCAAACCAGGGGGACAGGGTCTAAGGAGCTCCCCTTGCCTGGAATATCCAATGCTTTTATGGAGGTTGTGCCATCTGCCCAGCCAATTGGGTCCAAGGCGCTGGCTCTATATTCTCCTTCCCCTCCCTCTCCACCCCCACTCATATCCTTCAACCAAGATTCCTTGGGACGTCTTGCACATGGGGCTGATGCCCCAGCAGCCCAAGCCGTCCCTGCCTTCCATTATGATGTCCAGGGAATTATTCAGCAGAGTATCAATGTTAGGATTCCACAAGAGAAAGGGAGGAAGGGGGAGTCAGGCACTATACATTTGTTAGAAGGAGGGAGGATTACTATACCTTCTTCCCAGGAATCTCAAGATGCGAAGGTTGCCTCGCCTATCGGTGGTGATCCAATTGAGACAACCGTGGTATGTAGGTCGGCAATTTTGCAGCAGCTTTTCCTTGAGGAATTAGGAGCCTATCTCCTAAATGGGGTGCGAAGGTCTGACCCAGGCTTAGTACGCAGTCAGTTTAGAAACCTTCCCACTATAGAACAAGATATAATTTTGCAAAAAATAGAACTCTTTAAGAATAATCTTTCTATAGAACCTCTGGAGTATAAAGCCCCTAGGTTCCAACAGGGCACTACCGACTATGTGCCCCAGAACAATTGAGCGGCGCCTACAGCTGCCCGCTTTTTAGACTCTGGAGAGGAAGGAACACCTCATGAGAAAGTAGGGGTCCCCCTTGAGGGGGACCCAGCAGGGAAGCAAATTAATGAACTTGAAGTTAACAGAGAAGGGACTATCAGGAGGTTCTTTGAAACAATGTTGCCTGTATAACCCATGATCACTCCCTGATTGAAGGAGACCCAATGGTGGTATGACAACATGGGGGAGGGAGTACCGTGGTCCCAAAGGACATAAATGACTCTACTATGGGTAACATCTGTATGCAGCCTGGGGGCAGTTTTGGTGGTGGATCCCTCCCGGGCAAAGATCTGTTTTAATTGGCATCTTGGAATATAGCAGGTTTGAAGATCAATTTGGGGGATCAAGATTGGGTGAATTTTATTAATCAATTTGATTTCGTATGCTTTCAAGAAACTTGGATTATGGCATCTGATTCACTTAATCTGACTACTGGGAGGTTTAAAGTTGAACTCCATGGAGAACAGAGGTTGGGCAAAAGAGGCCGGCCATCTGGTGGCCAGCACCTTCTCATTTTGCCCTCTGACCGACCAGAATTTCAAATTGAATCTTTGCAGCTTTCAAACCAGGCCCATTATATAATTATAAATGTCTATGTTCCACCACAGTCCTCCTTGTTCTATAAGGATGATGTTTGGGGAGTGTTGGAGGAGAGAATAATAGCCCTGGAGGAACAGTTCCCCTGGGCTCAGGTTATCATCTGTGGGGACTGGAATGCAAGGACAGGGATGGTAGATAATTTTGAGTTATGGAGGGACACTTTAGTTAATTATCCTTTTACACAGATTCCTAGTCGTTCTTCTGAGGACAGAGTTATAAATGAAAGTGGGCGACGCCTACTTGGATTTCTAACAAAATTGGGCCTGATAATGTTAAATGGGAGACTTAGTGGGGATGAAACAGGGGAATATACATATTCGGGTCCACAAGGACAGAGCCTTATTGACTATATTTTGATTGATCCCCTGTTATGGGACAAAGTGCATAATTTCTCCCTTGTAGTAATGCCAGAGAGTGAACACAAGCGTCTGAAGATTCAGATTGAGGGCAAGGATCTGGAGCCCTCCCAATCTCCGAGGGGGCCTGGGTGTGAGGGATTTTTAATCAGTAAGAAATGGGATGACATAAAGCTGTGTAGTAGGATGTTCACCCTGTGTCAGTCGAGGAAAATGGTGCAACTAATGGCGGACTTTTTCTCTGAGCCAGATAGGACAGAAAGTGTAAAGAAATTTACAGCAATTATTGGTCTTCTTAAAGAAAATATTTTGGTAACTTATGCCAAGGCATCTCGAAGATGTTATAAGAGCTGGTTTGACGGGGAATGTAGACTGCAAAGATGGCATTGACCTGGCTTAAACAGTGGTTTAAGTCACGCCTCCCTCCTTTATTCCCCGAATTTCAATTAAGGAGATTACAGTACCGCAGACTGCTAAAGTCAAAGCAATGTAATTATTATGGCAAAAAATGGGCTATGCTGGTGACTAAGGCACGTTTGGGGGATCATAAGAGCTTCTGGTGCCTGTTGAACCAGATGATATCACCAAGGGATAAACAGAATGTTACTTCTGTCTCAGAGAGTGTTTGGCAGTTATTTTTTGAGGCTTTATGTGAAGCTAAATCTCTACCAGCGGAATATCTGTACAAGGGAGATCTGGACTTAAGTAACTCCTCAACTCTGGTGATTAGTATTTGTGAAACAGATATTGTTAAGGGAATAAGGGCACTTAAGACTGGTAAATCCCCTGGCCCAGACTATATCACCGCAGATGTTTTGTTGGCTGCCCCACAGTGGTGGGCTCCGATTCTCACTAAACTCTATGCCGAGATAGTACAAGGTGCTGAGATCCCACCAGTCTGTAGAGAGAGTTGGATTGTCCCCATTTACAAAAAGGGCAAGCGATCGGCCCCTGGCAGCTACAGACCAATTAGTCTTTTGTCAGTGGTCGGTAAGCTGTTTGCATCTATTCTAGTTAAGTATATCCAAGACTGGGCTGATGAAGGCAAGATTATACCGGATGAGCAATATGGGCTTAGATCTAGGAGATCCACCTTGGACTGTGCGTTTATCATATCGCATGTGGTTGATAAGTATACTAGAATTAGGAAGGGGAAGATCTTTTTGGCCTTCATGGATTTTACAAAGGCTATGGGCCAAGCTAAAATCCTTGGGACTAAATGAGCAACTTTTGGCCCTCTTAATCCAGTTGCATTCAAACAATAGTGCAAGGATAAAATGTGGTATGGGACAATTTAGCAAGGCCCGAATTCCAATTAAAAGAGGAGTGCATCAGGGGTGCGTCCTTGCCCCCTACCTCTTTAATTTATACATCTCAGATCTGGGAAAATTCATTACGGACAGGGGTTGTTATCCCCCTAAGATAGACTCATATGAACTGTATGCTTTACAGTACACGGATGATCTTATCCTCTTCTCCCAGACAGAGAGGGGGCTTAGGGCCTCGATTGTGGCCCTTATGGACTACTGTGTATTAAACTGTCTTGAAATAAATTGTTCTAAATCTAAAATTATGGTAGGGGGGAAGGTTGGCAAAAGTAAGTGCTGGAAAATTAGGGATGCTGAATTTGAGGAGGTGAAGTCATTCTCATACCTAGGTGTTGTATTTACAGCCAGAGGTACATGGTTGCAACACATTAAGCAAAGGGCCGATAAGGCCAGGAACACTACTAGAAGTCTCCTCAAGGCATTTAATGTTTCTACTATACCAATAGTAGAAACTACTATACCAATGATCAAGCAGGTTTTTTGTACTAAGGTGCATTCAGTGTTGACTTATGGCTTGGAATTAGTACCTCATCCATTTGGAAAGAACCCAAAACTTTTTCTTGCAAAAGGTTTCACACGTGGATAAGAGTGTCCCAGGGGCAGTGGTACGTGCTGAAATAAATCTGTATTCTATGGAGCATAATGTCAGAATGACACCCATAATGTTCTGGCTGCGGTTGATGAGCCATGAACAACAGACATTGCATACCTTACGTCTTTTGGAAGAACTCATGTATGAAGGCCCTATATCGTATCCCTGGATTAGTCACCTTGCCTCAATCCTGAAGGAACTAGGACTTTCTTTTGTTTATTTTCAAGGGTGGCCGCTGAGCAGAGTAAAGAGGGAAATTGAGCATAGATCAATAGACTTGGCGATTCAAAAAGACCGCTAGGTGATGTCAGGGTGGAAGGTTGCCCCAAAATTAGGAATGGGTACAACGGGTTTTCTCCTTGAACCTAGTAGAGGCTAGGGATGGGCGAACACAGTTCGGAAGTTCAGAATTCGGACTGAACTAGAACAGTTCGGTCGACCGAACTAGACCAGTTCGGTCGACTGAACTGAACTTCCGAACCGAACTCAATTTTCAAACCGAACCGAATTTCAAAACTCGGCTCTGTTCGCCCATCCCTAAATGATAATATTCCATTTAGTTCAATGGAGTTTGAATTTCCGAACTTTGTTTGGAAGTTCAGAGTTTGGACCAAACTCAAACAGTTCGGTCGAATTCCTAACATTCTATTTGCTTTTTTGACTGCTGCAGCACACTGGGCTGAGGATTTCAGTGTATTATCCACAATCACTCCTAGATCCTTTTCCTGAGTGGTAACTCCTAGCTTAGTACCCAGCATTGTGTACTCATAATTTGGATTATTTTTCCCAATGTGCATCCCTTTGCACTTGTTCACATTAAATCTCATCTGCCATTTAGATGCCCAGGCACCCAGTCTTGTAAGATCTTGCTGCAGCTCCTCACAGTTTGCTCGTGTTCTGACTACTCTGAATAACTTGGTGTCATCTGCAAATTTGATCAACTCACTCAACACCATTTTCCAGATCATTAATGAATACATTGAAAAGAACTGGTCCCAGTACAGATTCTTGGGGCACATCACTTTTTACATCCCTCCACTGTGAAAACTGCCCATTTAGTCCCACTCTTTGCTTTCTATCCTTTAACCAGTTACCAATCAATAGCAAAACACTACCTCCTATCCCATGACTTTTTTAATTTTCTCAAGAATTTTCTCAAGAGCCCAGTGATTCTGTTCTTAAAGATAGTTTCCACCATTTCGCCCGGCACAGACGTCAAGCTTACTGGTCTGTAGTTTCCAGGATCACCTCTGGATCTCTTTTTAAATATTGGGGTTACATTTGCCACCCTCCAGTCCTCAGGTACAGTGCCAGATGCCAACATTAGGTTACAAATTACTACTAGTAGGTTTGCAAGTTCACATTTGAGTTCCTTCAGAACTCTGGGGTGAATACCATCTGGCCCTGGTGATTTGTTTGTATTAAGCTTGTTAATTTGTTCTAGAACCTCCTCCAGGGTCACGCTGATTTGTGACAGTTCATCCAATTCATCACCTACAAAGTAGGGTTCTGGTGTGGGTATCTCCCCCAACATCCTCTGCAGTGAAGACCAAACCAAAGAACTCGTTTCGCTTCTCTGCAATGTCCTTGTCCTCCCTGATTGCCCCTTTTACTCCCTGGTCATCTAATGGCCCAATCAACTCCATAGCAGGCTTCTTGCCTCTGATATACTTGAAAAAGATTTATTATTTGTTTTTGCCTCTTTAGCAAGTCTCCTTTCAAATTCTTTCTTGGTCTGTTATATTAGCAATAGATCATTACTGAAACAGACAGTGAAGCCTCTTTTCTTTCCCCATTTGCCAAACTGAGCACTTCAGAACATCAGAATTTCAAAACTATATAAAAGATTTTCAAAAACTAAAAACACAAAATCCATACAGGCCACACTTTAAGCACTGCTAGATTTCTTAATACTGCTCCCAGAGGCAAGGAAGCTTTCAGACCTCCCCCAGACCTCCCCGGTGCATATTCTGGCTGTGGGGGGGAATGCGCAGCCAGGATATGCAGGGGGATCGGCTGGTCTGAAAGTCCCCCCCCCCCCCNAGGAAATCAAGCTCTGCATCCCTGCGTGTCTCTGCCAGCAAAACCACACATGGGGGGGGGGCTTTCAGACCGGCTGATTCCCACGCATATTCTGGCTGTGCATTACCCGCCCACCCACCCCCCCGCAACCAGAATATGCGCGGGGGGGGGCATGTCTGAAAGTGGTCTCAGTCTCCATCAGCAAAAAAAAGTCACAGAGAAGAAAATGTCATTCCACCTCCAAAATTCAAACCTACGTTACGTTCTTGTTTTTCATCTAATTGCCTGAAATGTGGACAGATCCTACCCCTCACCCAAGTGATCCCTCCTAGCAAATTTCACAGTGATAGGAGAAATCATCCAGATTTTATTATGAATAGAATGTTTGTGCTTTTAACACAGTGATGCAGCAGCCTTAACAATGTCCATGTATAGTAGCTCCCACAGCTCTATAATATCAATCCTAACAGGTCCCTTGAGCCTGCGAATTGCTTTGACTGGCATCTAGGCAGGAAAAAGATGAGCTGAAAAAACTCCTGAAGGAATTAGAGATAATAAAACATGTCCTTTTTGGCAGCATCAGTGTCACATACAAATAAGCAGTAATTTGCCTCAACTGCTATTCTCCATAGGAATGAGCTAACTGGTGGGAGCATATTGGCCAAGTTTACGGCTCCTCACAAGACTGCTAATGAGTTGTCCTGAGAAATATTTTGCATGATAAAATATTTTGGAATCCAGACTATATTTTTTTCCTTTGATGCTTAACGAAGCTTTGGACACCAGCCAGCAAAGAGTAGGCGGGTGTTGCTCTTGATCACAGTTTCATCTCTCTATGGTTGTTTGCAATACATTTCAGCTCACTCTGTGCTCAAGAACCATGCTTATAAAAGGCCTTCCACTGTGATTATGAGTAGAGTGCTTGTTTTGTTCCAATGGGAGAGGGGTTTCACTGTCAGGGCAGACTCTACTGAAGAGGACAGAATTTCTTCTGAACCACTGCTGCAAAAGGAGCCATCAACCCTGAGTGCAGAATGGTCTCCTCCAAAAGGCAGAGCTCTACTATTTGCACTAACAAGCAGTCCAAGGGCATAGCTATGATAAGGACAGTTGTACTAGGGCACCACCCACCTGTACTGGGAGGCCCAAAATCCTTAGTGCAGCTGCTTCCCTTGATGCTGGGAGAGGGTATTCCATCTTCTGCACCAGGACCTGTTCCAAACTATCTGAGGCCCCAGATCAATCTACCAAGGGGGTGGGGGACGATGACTATCTATGACCAATCTACTCTCCAATGCCATGTTCAAACCATTAATTTGTGTGTTCACACAAACAGAGCACTAACCCAAAGTTATTCAAGAGTAGGAAAAGAAGTATGTACTCCTGGAAAATCAGACGTTCATACTCCCCTTCGATTTGTATTTCAAATTATCTGTTCACGTGAACACTTAGCAGTGTAAGAGTAGTGATACACTACTTTGTTCAGTGATAGAATGATAGAACTTTAAGGTTGGAAGGGACTTAAAGGGCCATCTAGTCCAACCCTCTATTCCAAGGCAGGATGTCCTCTGCTGACTGCATTGCAGAAAGATACTTGTCTAGCCAGGTTTTAAAAACATCCAAGGAAAGTATTATACGTCTCACACAGTGTGGTGTAGTGGATAAGGTACTAGACTTGCACCTAGGAAGCCAGTGTTCAAATCCCACCTTAGCTATGAATGCACTGGGTGGCCTTGGACAAGTCGCAGTTCCACATCTGTAAAATGGGAGTGTCTGCCTGTCTGTCTCTCCCTGTGTTCCCCTCACCCTTGTCTACCTTTGATTGTAAGTCCACTGAGCAGGGACCTGTCTTTGAAAATCTGTGACTGTAAAGTTGTTGTCAGGGTGTGAGGTTCGGGTGGGAAGGGACGGAGGACAGGAGGAAGGGACACCCCAAACTCTCGCACCCACACCAAACAGCAAGGCTGTGCCTGTAAACAAACCCTCAGAATCGTAATTGGCCTCTAGGGTTAAGATTCCACAGCCTGGATCATCATAGGGTACTGGAGGTGAGCACAAGCCTTCTTGCTGCCAATGAACCCACACACACAGGAGTAAGGAACAGGGATGAGGGGATGGCGTATGGTGAGCGGGGAAAGGGGTGCCAATACCCGGGGTGCAGAGACAGGATAGGGCAGGCACACAGGGAGGGTCCAAGGAACAGTGAAAAACAACTGAAGATACAAGGAACTCACACTTACCTTACACGCACACCCACAAGCACTCACCACAGCCAAGCTTCTCACACGTACTTACAACCAATAGCTCTCACAGAAGGACAAGGAGGACCAAGCAATAACAACGGGGGGAGGGGGGACAGTCTACAGGCACGTAGGCACTGATCACCAGCCAAGGTCAGCCCGGCAGGGAGCTCTCTTTATTCCCTGCTGCATGTAGATTGCGCAAGCGCTCTGAGCACCACGGAACTGAGGCTGGGGGCGTGGTCGCCAACCATGGCGTTAGCGTGTCTGCGGCCCCGCCCCCAGATGCTATGGCCTGATGTGGGGGAGGTCCTGGAGTGCTGGAGGCGCTGCTCCACACATCCTGTCACAGCGCTGCCAGGGGTCACGGCGGGGCTGCGATCCCAGAGCAGGGAGCGTTTCTTGCCTGGGGGGGTTGGGTCGCCACCGGAGGTCCCCCACAGGTGCGCTGAAGTCCCTGCACCCTCCCACGCCCCCAAGTCCCCCAACCCCTAAGCAGAGGTCTGACACAGGGTGTGGCCTGGACTCTACTGAAGAGGAGAGGATTTCTTCTAAACTGCTGCAATAGGAGCATACCATGGTGCTATGCTAAATTTCACTAGGGGTGTGCACTTCGTTTTCATTATTACAATAACGAAAATTAAATTTTTCATGTTTGTTTTTTGTTATTACAATAACAAAATAAAACCAATAATAACAAAATCAATACCAAATTTTGTTTTCATTATTCATTTCGTTATTGCCTGGCAGTTACTTTTGGAGGGAAAATGTGGGGTGGAAAGGAGGGAGCAGACATCTCGGAACCATTTGGAAGGGAAACAGTGTTGAACTCTTGAACTGGGTCTGTGATGGGAGGGGTGACCAGATAGTAAGGAACTGATAGATGTAATCACTTGCCAATGTGCAGCATTAGCAGGTCCCAGACAGTTGCATGGCACCCTGTGATTTTGCAATGCCTCCTGCCTCCCAGAACCAATCAGGAGGCTTTGGGGAGGCCACTGCAACTCTTTATATTGTCAGGGCCAGGCTATTTGACTCCTGTTCTGTGTTTGCTCTTGCTGTGTCGGGGTGCGTTTGCAGAACCCTAGTAATTGCACTAAAAATCTTTCCCAGCCCGCAATGTACATTACCACCTATACATATCATATACCTAACCATAGATGATGTCGTTGGGTGTGATATAAGCTGTTATGTGGGTGGGGTTGTTCTTATTGGATAAAGACGTCTTTTGTAGATATTGTGTAAATGTAGTTCTTAATCTTTTCTTCTTTTTTCTGATTATCTTTGTGTTATTTTGATGTATTGTCTTAGAGTGCAATGGCCTATGGTCACACCAAATAATCTTATTATTAATTGTATTATTATTATTATTATACCTAACCTTTCCATACCTAACCTTTCCATGGCTAAAACTGAACTCCTTATCTTCCCCCCTCATCCTTCCTCTCCTTCCTCACTGTCAATAACTATTGATGGAGTCAACATCCTGCCTGTCCCCCAAGCCCGTAGCCTAGGCTTCATCTTTGACTCAGCCCTTTCTTTTAAACCCTACATTGACTCTGTTGCTAAATCCTGTCGCTTCTCCCTCCATAACATTGCTAAGATTCGCCCTTTTCTCTCTGTCTCGTCTGCCAAAACTCTTGTTCATGCTCTGGTCATCTCTCGCCTCGATTACTGTAACCTCCTTCTCACTGGCCTTCCCCGGTCTCACCTTTCTCCCCTCATCTCTGTCCAAAACTCTGCTGCCAGGGTCATCTACCTCGCCAGTCGCTTCGACCATGTGCAGCCCCTCCTCTCTTCGCTTCACTGGCTTCCCCTTCCTGAACGAATCCTGCACAAGCTCCTAGTCTTCACCTATAAAGCTCTTCACAACCTTGCTCCCCCCTACCTCTCTGCACTTATCGCCCTCCATACTCCAGCCCGTGCACTTCGCTCCTCCTCTGTCCCTTCTCTCACCCTTCCACGCCTTCCCTGCTCCCCTAAGCGCCTTCGTCCCTTCTCACTTGCTGCCCCCCATGCCTGGAACTCCCTCCCTGTCCACATCCGCCTTGCCCCCTCCCTTCATACCTTCAAATCTCTCCTTAAAACTCACCTCTTTCGCTCTGCTCTGTCTGACTCTTTATCCTGCTGAGCCACTATTCCTATACCTACGATCGGTTTACCCTTATCCTTGCAACATGGACCTGCCTGCTGTCATTCTCATCGTAACCAAGCCAAGTACGTGCACTTGAGACCTCGCATCTTCATGAATGTTAGACCCCTTGTCTCTCCCTCTGTTCCCCTTCCTAAGTCTCTCCCCCAGCTCCTGTCTCTCAGATTGTAAGCCCTAGGGGCAGGGACCGTGTCTATTTTATTACTTTGTAAAGTGCCAGGTACACTGCTTGCGCTATATAAATGTTTGTTAATAATAATAATAATAATATACCCTTTACATTTTCCCTTCCCCTGTCTGTCTCCCCCGTACATATATATATATATAGCGAGAGAGAGAGGTATAGATTAGATATATTATAGATATAGATTAGATAAATGCCTCATCGTTTTTTCCTTTTCCCTTCCCCTGTCTGTCTCCCCCTGTTGACATTATTCATAGATATAGATATTAGTTGTATGTATATATATATATTTGATATTATATAGATATTACTAGATATAAGCTGTTTTATTATATATGTTAGGCACACACCACACCACCACACAGCCTACTGAAATTCTGTTTCCACTGACAAAAACGGAATCTAAATTGAGAATTTCTATATCAAAATCGAAAATGACACTGATAAAAAATGAAATTTCATTAATAACAAAAATGAAAATGACAGTTTCTAATAATGAAAACAAAAAATGAAAATGAAAACCGACATAGGTCCCTGATGCACACGCCTAGACTGCACCCTCTCCTTCTGGGTTCACACTGAGAAGACCACAGCAAAGGTTAACACCTGTCCCTACATCCTCAGCAGCCTAGCCACATGGACTTGGGGTGCAAAGCTGCTGACACATAGGGGTGTGCACCAGGCCCCCATGTCGTTTTCAGTTTTTGTTTTCATTTTCGTTATTCAAAAATGTCATTTTCGTTATCGTTCTTAACGACAATGTCATTTTTGTTATCGTTACAATTTTTGCTATCATTTTTTGTATTGGTTTTTATATAATTTTTGTTATCAGTGTTGATATCAGTATTTGTTATCTGTATTGATATCGTTATTGATATTGGTACCATTTCAAAGAAAGTTTTATTTTTGGTATCGGTATCGTTATTGATTCCTGTGCACAACTAATATTTATCTAAATCTAAGGCAGACGGGAAGGGGAAAGGAAAAGTATCTATTATCTAATCAATTATGGGTGGGTTAGGGTTGCGTTTTTCTCCCCATCCCTGTTCTATTGTTTTAATGTTGAAATTGTTTCCCGGGGCCCTGTTTTAAAAGTATTTAATTTGTTGATTGTTTTAAACTATTCTATATTGTTTTATATTGTTTTATTATTGTTGGAAGCCACCCCGAGCTGATTACAGGAGGGGCGGGGTATAAATGTTTTAAATAAATAAATTATCTATATAACTATTCTAATCCAATCTGTATGTCTAATATATATATACTACCTATCTATATATAATGTACAGGGGGAGAAGGGTAGGGAAAGGGAGAAGGTAAAATGTAGGGTATGAGGAAGGAAAGGTATTGGTGGGAATACCTAATAAATAAATAAATAAATAAATAAAACAATGATGGCTAGGGAGGATTTTTTATGTACAAGCACTTCCGTTATGTAAACCTGACAAGCAGAGCTCTCACACAACAGAGAGAAAAAACCTTGTTCTTCCATTATAAAGGGTTGCAGTGCCCTCCTCCAGAGACCCCCTGATTGGTTGTGGGAGGCAGAAAGCATTGAGCAAGCATTGAGCAATCACAGAGTCCCATGAGACTGCTGGGGCCTGCTTGTGCTGCTCATTGGCCAGCGATACATCCATCAGATACTGCTGAGCTGCTCTCTCCTCCCAACACAGGCACAGTTCAAGAGTTCAACCCTGTTAAGATTCCGAGATGTCTGCTCCCTCCTCTCCTCTACATTTTCCCTCCAAAACCCAACTGCAACAGCACTAATCATAACGATAATGATAACGACATTGTTGTTTTTGTTTCTTGTAATCATTTTTGTTATCATTTTTATATTGTTTTTGGTATTGATATTATCATCATCAATATTGTTATCGATATCATTATCGATATTGTTATTGATATCATTTTCGATATTCTCAGTTGTCATTTTTGGTATTTTTGGTTGTCGTTTTCATTATTGTTGTTGTTCTCAGTTGTCATTTTCATTATTGCAATAATGAAAATGTCAATTTTCATTATCGTTATTGTAATAACGAAAATAACATGCACACCCCTATTGGCACACTTTGCATTGCTGTGTATGTCTAGCAGTGCTACAGAAATTAGGAGTAGTGGTAGGTAAGGGAGAAATTGACACAGTACTACTTTACACCATTCATCTGAACACTACCAAACAGGAGTAGTTACTTTGATTTAATGAAATGGAAATAGTTACTTGGGTTTACTTCCATTCATCAGAACATGGCCTATGTGGCATTTTATCTACATGGACAAGCAACACAAGAACCTTAGCCAGGTAGAAGGGACTCTAATAAATTACTATTATTTGCACATGCTCTGAGTACTTTGCAGACAACCATCTGTGCACAGACTCAGCAAAGGCACAAGCTCAGAAATGGAAATGCTGAGCAGGAACTCACTGTGTTAACCCAGCGTACCATGGTGCTATGCTTGATTGGACCCTCTCCTTCTGGGTTCACACTGAGAAGACCATAGCAAAAATTAACACCTGTCCCTACATCCTCAGCAGTCTAGCCACATGAACTTTGTGGACAAAGCTGCTCACACTATGGCTAACTGCACTGACATGCTTTTCTGCTTTCTGCTGAATATGCTTTCACACTACAGGAGCAATCCCAGTTGGGACCATAATGACCCATAGGTTGTGGTTAAGGGGCAGCCTCATTCCCATGTCTGTAGACTTTTCAGTCAAACCCCTTGTTCTATATATTCATTTTGTATTTATCTGTTTTATTCACACTCATACCCCACACTTCCCCTGAGGCACAGCTCTATGTAATTCCTTAAAAGAGACAAGGAGTGGAGAGAGCAGTCCACCCCCATGACTACGATAGGCCTGTTGAGATTTTTAAAGGATGCAGAGATTTATGCTTCCTTAAAAATTCTGATAACTGCATTTGGATTCCAGCCTGGTTCCTTTTCAGGCTATGCATGGGGCCAAGTATTTGTATCTGTGATTTTACTATTGGTATGTTTTTGTATTTGAATCTTTGCCTGTATTCACTACATTTCCCCCAACATTGCCAAAGTGGAAAATGCAGTGAACACGGGTAGGTTTGTATGGGTTATTTTGACACAGATGTTCGGTGAGGCTCTACCAGTTTGACAGGTCTATATGGAAAGACAAATGCAGTCAAAATTGCCACTAAGTCCGCTACCAATTTTAAAAGGGGAGAACTGGTTTGGGGGAGGGTGGAGAATACAGCTAGGTTAGTGGGGAGGTTGTTAGCTTGGGGAGGGGGGAATGGGGAATGGGTCTGGGTTGGGGTGTGTCACTGTCATGGGGAATGGTCATTGGCTTGGGGGGAATGGGGCACAGGACTAGTCTCGAGAGAGGTTACCGACTGGGAATGGGACATGGTTCTGGCTTGGAGGGGTGGTTTCTGGCTCAGAGGGGAGACACTGGCTTGTGGAAAGTGGGATCCCGAGGTGGGAATAGGGCACTGGGCTGGCTCAGGTGGGTCACTGGCTTGTGGGAGTGTGGCTTTTGACTGGGCCTGACTGCAGTGCTGGAGACTATAGTTCTGAGATAGTGGCAGCTGATGCAGGTGGGGAGGACTCACTACAGACTCCCCAAGCAGGCAGTTACACTGAGAGTCAGTGAGCAGCCCAGTTCCAGACTGCAGTTTGGGGGGTCCAGCTTGAGATCTCGGACACTATTTTCCTGTTTTTTAGGAAATGTGGATTCACTTGAAACCCAAATACACAGACTTCCATATTTCGAATATGGAACCCCAAAAGACTTCTCTTTTTTTACATCTCTTTGTATTTTGTTGAAACCTGAATGCACAGCTGTGGTTCCTTTTGATTTATGGTTGCCAGCTGTTTAGTCTGAGCCATTTGATACTGTGACTGTTCCTGGCCCACAAATGTGAAGCCAAGGGAGCCACAGCAGAAAAAGGCACAACATGGCAAACCATGAATTAGGAGAGCTTTCAGAGGTCCCTTATGCCTCTCAAACTCTTGTTCCTGCATTTGACAGGAACAACTGCACAAACTCTGGGATTAGGTGGGAAAAAATGTAGGACATACAGAGGAGTTATGGCAGTCCCCAAGATGGGAGCATTAAGGTCAATGTTTTCTTTGCCACAAATAAACATTTTAGCTCTGGATTCCCATCTAGTGGTGAAAGAGTGAAGTGTTTAGTGCTTGTGCAACACAAAATAAACTGTATCATTATAAAGAAAGGGAACTTGAAGCAGGATCAGAGTTGGTAGATTAAAACAGTGCATGTTCATTTTAAAAAGAGTTGTTAGGAAGCACTCATCTAAAGCGCACACTTTAGGAAGGCGTTTCCCTTCATAGTGTTTTATCAGACTGATAAAGACCAGCATGAGTGCTGGAGTTAATGGAACTTTATGAACAGCTGATCATAATTTTGCTGGTGTGTAGAAGATGGTTACACACAGAAAATATCATTACACCTTTCTCTAAATCCATGGTGAACCCATGCTGTGAATGCACTGCACAGTTTAGGCCGTCTCTAGGGCGCCACAGAGTGTAGCCCCCGAGGGGGTGGGACCACAGGGAAGGAGGTGAGATCACATGGGGCCCCAGAGTTTATCTTAGCCCTGGGACCTACAAATTCTAAGGCCAGCACTGAGTATATGACAGAGGTTTATATAACCATGAATGGTGTGGAGAAAATAATAGGATATGGCTTCTTTTCTCATAGTATCAGAACTAGGGGTTTTTTGGGGGGAGGGGTATTGTGATGCATTGGTTTGCGGGGGGTAAGGTCTAATTGTTATCAACTTGATAATGTATTGGCCCTGTCCATGTGGAAGGCCCTGGTCACTTGTTAGTGTCAATGTATAATTTTGTGATAAAAAATAAATAAAAAAGGAAGTTGGGGGGGAGGGGAGAACTAGGGCATACACCATGGAATTAACTGGCCACAGGTTAAAAATAAACAAAAGGAAGTTCTTTTTCACACACTGCACAATTAACCTGTGGAACTCATTGTCAGGGGATATGGAGATGTCAGGGTAGGAGGGAGGAAAGATGGGGAACACTGGGCAAGGATAGGGGTTCACTGCCCCTGCTCTGAATGGAATGGGTCCCTGGCAGACGGTAATTGCCCTCAGGATCGTGCTTGGACTTTCTCTCAGGAACTGAGAGCAACCCGGATCATCACTGGGCGGAGAGGCCAGTGTTCCCCAGGTCAGAAGGGGTAGGGGGAAAGAAGAGGCTCATATACTCACACTCATGCATCGGGACCCACAGGTGGGAGCACCAGAAAGGCTGGGATGGGATATAATTGAAGTCCCGGTGTGTGTGTGAGAGAGGCGTGAAGATTCCAGGCAGGGATCAAGACCGGGGGGAGGGGGGGCACACGCACGCTGACTGACTGACACTTCCTGTGGGGGGACAGAGGGGGTGCACAATAGGGGGAAGGGAACACTCTGGGGTCACCACCACTCACCCCGCATTCACCCTCACATCCACACACCTGAGCCACGCACTTTATCCACACACACACTTGTCACTCACTCACCCACTCCTGCGCACACACACTGATACCAGAGCACAAGACTGTCACATGCTTAATAATCACAACGTTCACCAGAAAGCACACCAAGGGGCCAGGCTCTCTATATGATTACCGTCAGGGAGGAAACCTCCTGCTGGTGCCTTTACAGGCCTTTGCAGATTCCACAGGTGTGGCTGGTTCCAGCCTCCCCAGGCCCCATCCCCTCCCAACGTTGCAAACATGCACTGCATCCCTGACCGCCTAGCAACTGGGGATGCTGGCAGCACAATGCCGCGCAGGGCCTGTGGGTGTTGGCACTGACTCCGGAGCCACGCCGCAATCTACTGTTGGTGTCCCCGTTGCCGGGCGACCAGCCGCGTACGTTGCGGTGCCACCTGCCCCAACCTGGCCGGGACTCCCCGAGGCCGGGCCGGGAACCTAACAGTAGAAGTCAATAGTGTAGAAAAGAATGGAGACTAGGTCCATCAATGGTTGGAGAATTAAACCTCTGGAAGCCAGGAGTGGTTATTAAGTCACTCCATAGATCCCCTATTTCTGTACTCTGTCTCTGAAGTATCTGTAGTGGTCACTGTTGGAAATGGGATACTGGGCTGGATGGACTATTCTGCAACCCACTTTCTGATCTGGTGGGGTGGAGGCAGCAGACTCAGATTTGAAGGGAGAGGAGGTGATTCTTCTCAAGGGCCAAAGACCTTGCTAGTTCCTTATGACAAGAATCTTTCGCTTATTCAATCAGCCTTTTTTCTAGGAGGGTGCATGTCATTTTTGTTATTACAATAACGATAATGAAAATTGTTATTTTCATTTTCGTTATTGCAATAAAGAAAATGACAATGGGTAATAATGACAACAAAAACCACAATGTTGTTATCATTGTCGTTATTAGTGCTGTGGCGGTTGGGTTTTGTTTTGGATGGAAATGGAAAGGGGAGGAAGGAGAAGACATCTTGGAGCCCATACAGGGTTGAACTCTTGAACTGTGCCTGTGTTGGGAGCAGGGCTGGCCTTACAAATTGTGGGGCCCTGGGCGAAGACAACATGCGGGGCCCCACCAGCCCCGTCCACTCCCCACCAGCCCCATCCACTCCCCACAGACAAATGCAGAGAATTCCCCCCATGCCACGTTAACCCATCAGTGCAATGAAATCAATATGCAACAAAGAACATTTAAATCTGTGTTTTGTCCCCACGTGGAAGAAAGAGAGCACAGGACACAGATATTGGTTAAAAAGACAACTCTTTATTTAAAACACAAGCAACAGCAAGTCCAACAGCAAATATTTCAGCTCCAAACTTCCTGCCTATAAGCACAACCCCAGATCTACAAACAATACTAAATTCCCAAACTTAGAACCAACGAGTAGAAACCAAACAT
>QEPC01010408.1:115509-137399 GCA_003113815.1 Sphenodon punctatus
TCCCACCATGTGCCCCCCCACTCCCCCCACCCCAGGCTCCACAATTTAATACTCACCAGCATCATCCATGGTGGGGCCGCCAACTCCTCTCCACCGCCGCCGCTTCTGCGATCCAGGAAACATGCAGGCAGCTCTCTTAGCCTCACTGAGTCCCTTCCTCCCTCCTTCCCTACAAGGGAGGGAGGGAGGGAGGAAGGAACTCAGGGAGGCTAAGAGCTGCGCGCGTGTCAGCAGATCCCAGCCTGTGCAGAGGGCTGGGAGCTCTGCTGCTGATGCACACGCAGATCTTAGTTCATACAGGGGGGTGCCTCTATTGGGCGCCCCCGTATGAACTTTCCCTCTGCCCAGCCCCTGTAATGCAAGAGTACCCCCTGTGGCACTCTTGCATTGCAGGGTCCCTTTATGTGGAATGGACGGCTCTTCTAGCCGCCCACTCCGCATAAAGGGAGAACGGCTCCCTTTTGAACCTGAAGGCTTCCTTAGGGTGGGGTGACTCAAGTCACCGGTTGTATGCATGCGCGTGCACACAACCGGTGAGAATGTGTAGAGCCACCTCAAAGAACCTTGTTTAGCAAGGTAGAGACCTTCAGAAGGTCTCTGCCTTGCTAAACAAGGTTCTTCAAGGTGGCTCTGCACATTCAGCGCGATGCCGAAGCGGCCGGGTTTTTTTGGGGGGGGTTGTTTAAAAAGCTGCTGGGAGCCTGCCGTTGGCCGGGGGAACCCTGGGGGGGCCAGGAGGGGCATTGCCCCTGCTTGTCTGGAGGGCCCACCACCCCTGGTCCCCGAGCACCACTAGCTGAGTTATTCTAGCCAGGAATGAGCAGAACCATTCAAGAACAGTCCCATCTATGTCAGCACAGTCCCACAGGCGAGTCACCAACATCTCATGGTCAACAATATCAAAAGCAGCCAACAGATCTAATAGAATCAGCAGGGTCAAACCATCCTGATCTAATTCAGGATGACGGTCATCGACCAAAGCCACAAGCGCAGTCTCAATGCCATAGCCCAAATGAAATCTGGACCGCGAGGGATCTAGAAAACTGAGTTAGTCCAGATGCTTCTGCAACTGCCAAGCCACTACCCATTCAATAACCTTCCCTAAAAAGGGAAGGTTAGAGACAGGCTGATAACTGGTGAGGGAGTCAACATCCAGAGATGGTTTTTTGAGCAGGGGCTGGAGCACTGCTTCTTTAAAGCAGCTCAGCACCCGTCTCTCTCAAAGGAAGGCATTGACCACCCCCACCAGCAACGACTCCAGCATCACCCAGCTGGCCTTAACCAGCCAGGATGGGCACAGGTCAAGTTCACAAGAGGTGTCTGACCATCCCAAGAACATCCTCCGCATAAGTGGGCGAGACCCACTGAAACTGATCCCACGAAGTAGGACAGGGTGGGTCTTCCATAACTGCTGGTTCTCCTATTGTAATAAGTGCAGCATCGAAGTCATAGTGAATGCGAGCAATTTTATCAGCAAAAAATTCCAGTTCCAGGTGGAGGGAGGCTGAACTGACCAGCCCCCTCACCACCCGGAAAAGCTCCACTGGACAACTCTTTCTTTGCTGCCCACACAGCCACGGCATAGGCTTTCAAACTGGCTCTATGTCGCAATCTGTTGGCTTCAGCATGAGAACGCCACTGTCACTCTAACATCACCCTTCTTGCTTCAGCAACTGCAGCTCCTCAGTGAACCAAGGAAGCCTGTGATGCTGATGCCTAGGGAGTGAATGCCTAGGAGCCGTCCGGTTCATGGCCTCAGTCAGCAAAATGTTCCAAATAGCAACAAAGTCATTGAGCATTTGGCCATCAAGGCCAGAGGGTAATTCCCCCAGAGCATTTTGGAACCTCTCTGGTTCTATCAGTCTCCAGGGGCGAACCAACCAAACTGGTTCCACACCCCTCCGGGGGCAGACGTGCACCGGGAGGCAGGCCTGCAGGAGGTAACCATCAGTCCATGACAAAAGCACTGTTGACACCTTCCCCACCAATGGATCGCCCGTTGATGGGGACCTTCATACCACCTAAGTGTACATCGGCCACCTGGTGGCTCCTCAGTGGCCAGTAGGCCAGCCACTCTCCACCTCATTCTCCTCTGTCTCTTCTTCACTACCCACAATCTTGGTTGCCTCTGTCCTATCCTCCCCACCACCATGCCTGCCCTAATCTCTCGCCTTCCCTCTCCCTCCTTCTCCCCATTCCTCCACCTTTTCCTTCCTCTACTTCTTTCCCCCCTGCTCCTTCCTCCTCCCTAGACCATCACTTCTCTCCAACTTCCTCACACTTCCTCATCCCGCTTGGCTACCTTCCCCCCTGCTCCTCCCCCACCCTCCCCATCTCTCACCTGCCCCACTGTCCCCCTTCTCTCTATCTTATCCCCATTCCCTGCCTTCTCCCTGATCAGCTCCAATTCTCCTGCTCCCTTTGGAACTGTCGGTCCTCTGCCAAGAAAGCCCCCTACATCTATGATCTTGTCCTCTCTCACGCCCTCCAGCACCTTGCCCTTACTGAAACTTGGATCTCCCCCTCCGACTCTGTCATCCCTGCTACCATCCCCTTTGGGGGTCTCTCCTTTTCTCACCAGCACCACCCCAAAGATCGGGGTGGTGACGTGGACCTCCTCCTCACTAATTCCTGTTAATTCCAACCGCTTTCTCCTCTCCTCTCTCTCTCCTTCCCTTCCTTTGAGGCTCACACTGCGCCTCTACTCCCCCCTCCATCTCTGCATCACTGTCATCTACCGCCCCCCCCTCCCCCCGGCTCTCTCTCTTCCTTTCTCTCGGAATTTGAGTCCTGGCTCACTTTCTTCCTCTCTGACGATATCCCCACTCTCATCCTTCGTAACTTCAACATTCACGTTGATGTCCCTTCCCAGCCCTTCATCTCTCATTTCCTCTCACTAGTCCTCCTCCTTTAACCTCCACCTTTGGACCAACTCCTCCACCCACACTAATGGCCATTCTCTTGACCTCGTCTTCTCTATGAATTTCTCTCTCTCTGATCTCTCATTCAATTCTCATCCCATCTCTGACCACTTCCTTGCCTCTTTCAACATCCTCCACTGCCCCCCTCCTCTTCTCCATCTCCATGCCCCTTCTGTGATCTGCAGGCCATTAACCCCCATGACTTTGCCTCCTCTATCTCCCCCCTTCTCCATTCAGTCTTTTCTTCCTCCTCCCCTGACTCTGCCATCTCTGCTTTCAATACCTCTCTCTCCTCCACCCTTGACTCCCTTGCCTCCCTCTCCTCCCACCCCACCCACTCCCACAACCCCCGTCCTTGGCTCAACCCCAGTATCTGTCACCTCCGCTCCTGCACCCATGCTGCTGAATGCCTCTGGCACAAATCCCATTCTCATGCTCACTTCCTTCACTTCAAATTCTGTCTCTCCTCCCTTACTTCTGCTATCTCCCTCGCTAGACAGCATTACTATGCCTCCCGCATTGAGTTCTGTTCTCGGGACCGTCGCTGCCTGTTCTCCACCTTTGATTCCCTCCTCAAGCCCCCCTGTCTGCCTCCTCCATCTTCCCCTTCTACTCAGAATCTAGCTTCCTTCTTCACCTCCAAGATAGACATGATCCACCTCGACATCGCTTCCCACTCCTCTCCTCTTCCTACTCCCTCCCCTCTCCCTCCTCCCCCTCCTTCTCTCCTGTCCTTGCCTCCCACCTCCCTTGAGAAAATCTCCTCCCTGCTCTCCTCCTCCAACCCTTCCACTTGCCCACTTGACTCCATCCCCTCCTGCCTCCTCACCTCCATTGCTTCCACTGTCACCCCCTTTCCTCCTGCACATTATCAACCTCTCCCTCTCTACTGGTTCCTTCCCTTCCACCTTCAAGCAAGTCACTGTCTCCCCTAACCTCAGACGTCCACTCTTGACCCCTTGGACCCGTCTAGCTACCGTCCTGTCTTACTCCTTCCTTTTGCTTCCAAGCTTCTTGAACATATTGTCTACTCTTGCTGCCTCGACTTCCTTTCTGCCAACTCGTCCCTTGACCCTCCTCCAATCTGGCTTCCCCGACCTTCACTCTACTGAAACTGCTCTTGCCAACATCACCAACGATCTTCTTGTGACTAAATCTAATCGCCTCTACCCCATTTTGTCCTCCTTGACCTCTCTGCTTCCTTCGATACTGTTGACCACTAACTCTTGCTGGACTCACTTCACTCCCTTGGCTCCATATATGATCTAATTATATATACAAAACCTAACCTAAACCTAACCTATATTTATACAATATGCCTAGCCTATAATCCTAATATACATAATAAAACAGACTAGCCTAACCTATATAATATCTAATCTCTGTATATATGTACACAACTAATATCTAATCTCTCTATATATGTACACAAATAATATCTATCTAAATCTAAGGGAGACAGGTGAGGGGAAAAGGAAAACTATTATCTAATTATCTATATAACTATTCTAATCTATATGTCTATAATATATATCTATATATTAGATATCTGAATACTCTCCCAGCTGCCTTGACTGTCAACACCTGAGGATTCCACAACCCTCCTGGACATTGGCTTTTCTGCCGCCCGAGTTTCAGTGATGAGCGAGTCAAAAGGCGCGCACCATTAGCTCACTCATCAGCAGAATACTACACCAACAACAGCTAAGGGTAAGCTTAAGGGTACTTCTACCACCTGGTGACTCCTCAGTGGCCAGTAGGTCAGCGACTCTCCACTTCATTCTTCTCTGTCTCTTCTCTATTACCTATGCTCCCCACCATCATGCCTGCCCTAATCTCTTGCCTTCCCTCTCCCTCCTTCTCCCCCTTTCCCCTCTCCCCCCACCTCTTCTTTCCTCTACTTCTTCTCCCCCTGTTCCTTTCTCCCTCCCAGCCCATCACTTCTCTCCAACCTCCTCACACTCCCTCCTTCCCCTTGGCTACCTTCCCCTCCTGCTCCTCCCCCACACTCTCTATCTCTACCCTGCCCCGCCACCCCCTTTCTCCCAATCTTATCCCCATTCCCTGCCTTCCCCCTGATCAGCTCCCATTCTCCTGCTCCCTTTGGAACTGTCACCTTCTGCCAATAAAGCACCCGACATCCATGATCTCTTCCTCTCCCACTCCCTCCAGCTCCTTGCCCTTATGGAAACTTGGATTTCCCCCTCTGACTCTGTCACCCCAGCTACCCTCTCCTTTGGGGGTCTCTCCTTTTCTCACCAGTCCCGCCTCGAAGGCCAGGGTGGTGGCGAGGGCCTTCTCCTCACTAACTCCTCTCAATTCCAACCACTTTCTCCTCCCCCCTCTCTCTCCTTCCCTTCCTTTGAGGCTCACTCTGTGTGCCTCTACTCCCCCTCCATCTCTGCATCTCTGTCATCTACCCCCACCCCCCGGGCTCTCTCTCTTCCTTTGTCTCTGAATTTGAGTCTTGGCTCACTTTCTTCCTCTCCGACGATACCCCCACTCTCATCCTCGGTGACTTCAACATTCACATTGATGTCCCTTTCCAGTCCTCCATCTCTCGCTTCCTCTCACTAGCCTCCTCCTTAAACCTCCAGATTTGGACCAACTCCCCCACCCATGCTAACGGCCATTCTCTTGACCTCGTCTTCTCTAGGAACTGCTCTGTCTCTGATTTCTCCTTCTATCCTCCTCCCATCTCTGACCACTTCCTTGCCACTTTCAATGTCTCCCACTGTCCCTCTTCCTCTTCCCCTTCTCCACGCCCCTTCCATGACCCGCAGGCCATTAACCCCCTGGAATTTGCCTCCTCTCTCTCCCCGTTCTCCCCTCAGTCTTCTCCTCCTCCTCCTCCCCTGACTCTGCCATTTCTGCTTTCAATGCTTCTCTCTCCACTACCCTTGACTCCCTTGCCCCCCTCTCCTCCCGCCATGCCCGCTCCCACAACCCCTGTCCTTGGCTCACCCCCAGTATCTTCCACCTCCGCTCCTGCACCCGTGCTGCTGAACGCCTTTGATGCAAATCCCACTCTCATGCTGACTTCCTTCACTTCAAATTCTGTCTCTCCTCCCTTACTTCTGTTGTCTCCCTCGCTAGACAGAATTACTACGCCTCCTGCATTGAGTCCTGTTCCCGGGACCCTCATCACCTGTTCTCCACATTTGACTCCCTCCTCAAGCCCCCCTGTCCTCCTCCTCCCTCTTCTCTTTCTGCTCAGGATCTTGCTTCCTTCTTCACCTCCAAGATAGACAAGATCCGCCTCAACTTCGCTTCCTACTCCTCTCCTCTTTCTACTCCCTCCCCTCTCCCTCCTCCCCCTCCTTCTCTTCTGTCCTCCTTCCCTCCCACCTCCCTTGAGAAAATCTCCTCCCTGTTCTACTCTTCCAACCCTTCCACTTGTCCCCTTGACCCCATCCCCTCCTGCCTCCTGACCTCCATTGTTCTCACTGTTGCCCCTTCCCTCCTGCACATCATCAACCTCTCCCTCACTACTGGCTCCTTCCCATCTGCCTTCAAGCATGCCACTGTCTCTCCTATCCTCAAAAAGTCCACTGTTGATCCCCCTGACCCTTCTAGCTACTGTCCTGTCTCACTCCTTCCTTTTGCTTCCAAGCTTCTTGAACGTGTTGTCAATGTCTACTCCTGTTGCCTTTACTTCCTCTCCGCCAACTCCTCCCTTGACCCCCTTCAATCTGGCTTTTGCCCCCTTCACTCTACTGAAACGGCTTTCGCTAAGATCACCAACTGTCAGCCGCCGGGGTCGCCCCCCAGCCCGGCGGCGACATCTGACAATTGGAGGCCCCACCCCCTGTGTCCTGCGGCTCGAGGCAGTGCGTGACGCACCACCACTGCTGCTGTCTGTCAGTCCAGTGGGTTCTGGAGAGGAACGGCAGGCGGAACCTTCCCATGACGTTGCCAGGCTCCGCCTCCTGATGCGCTGTTCTGAGTGTCTCCAGGTGTGTGCAGGGGGCAGGGCTTGCCCATTATCTGCTGGCAGCTAAGATAGCTCTGTGCCGGTGAGCAGAGCGTGTGTGTCTGTGGAAGACTGGCCCCCGTGCCTGACAAGCTAAGTATCTTGACTACTGACTGTAGTGGATTGTTGTGTTTTCCTAGTGTTCCTAGTACGTGCTCCCCTTCCCTCTTACCATCTCCTCCGCCCAGGTGACAGAACAGAGTGTGGATCCCTGTGCAGTTGTAGTGTGGAAGAAACACACACACCCCTCCTTCCTGGTGAGCAAGTGTGGAGCATGAGGGCTCGAGGGCTGTGGTGCATCTCCCTTCCCCCTCCCGGGGCTGCTTCCTTGTTTCCCTTCCCCCTCAGAGTGTGAACCCTCTATCCCAGTTCCTTCCTCCCCTGGCTCCCGACCCCGACTCCCCTTCACTATTCCTCATGGATTGGCCTCCCCTGTAGCATCTGAAAGGAGTTGTTGCATGGAACCCCTTCCTCAGATTTGCTCTGCACCCTATGATGATAGGGGCCTAGCCTCTTGGTGCGAAAGCATGCAGAGCGGCCCACATACTATCCTGATGGGCATTCAGGACTCCCACTTGTCCAAGCAGAGCCTCCTGAGTGAGCCATGTGCGTGTGGGTGAAAGCACCCCCTTTCCCCCCTTCTTTCCCTTGCCCTCACTGACACCAACAGTCTTCTCGTGGCTAAATCTAATCGCCTCTATTCCATTCTTGTCCTCCTTGACCTCTCTGCTGCCTTTGATACTGTTGACCACTCACTCTTGCTGGATTCGCTTCACTTCCTTGGCTTCCGTGGCTCCGTCCTCGACTGGTTCACCTCCTACCACTCTGACCGCTCCTTCAATGTGTCTCTTGCCAACTCCACCTCCTCCTCCCTTCCACTTTTGGTTGGTGTTTCCCAAGGATCTGTCCTTGGCCCTCTCCTCTTCTCTATCTATACCCTGTCCCTAGGCAAACTCATTGCCTCCCATGGCTTCCAATATCACCTCTAAACTGATGACACTCAACTCTCTCTACTTCCTCTCTCTCTCCATCTATTCAAGCTTGTCTCACCAGCTGTCTCTCTGATACATCTACCTGGATGTCTCAACATCAGCTCAAACTTAACATGGCTAAAACTGAACTCCTTATCTCTCATCCTTCCTCTCCCTCTTCCCTGTTGATCCTCATCGATGGGGTCACCATCATTCCCATCCCCCAAACCCATATCTTAGGATTTATCTTTGACTCACCCCTTTCTCTTAAATCCTACATCGACTCTGTTGCCAAATCCTGTCACTTCTCCATCCATAACATTGCTAAGATTCGCCCTTTTCTCTCTGTCTCCTCTGCCAAAACTCTTGTTCATGCCCTGGACATCTTTCACCTTGATTACTATAACCTCCTTCTCAATGGCCTCCCTCGCTCTCCTCTTTCTCCCCTTATCTCCATCCAAAACTCTGCTGCCAGGGTCATCCACCTCGCCTGTCACTTCAACCACATGCAGCCCCTCCTCTCTCTTCACTGGCTCCCCCTTCCTGTATGAATCCTGTACATGCTCCTAGTTTTCACCTATGAAACTCTTCACAACCTTGCTCCCCCCTACTTCTCTGTGCTAATTTCCCTCCGTACTCAATTTTGTGAACTCTGCTCCTCCTCTGTCCCCTCTCTCACTCTCCCACATCTCCCCTGCTCCCCTAACCATCTTTGTCCCTTCTCCCTAGCTGCCCCACACACCTGGAACTCTCTCCCTGTCCACATCCACCTCTCCCCCTCCCTTCGTACCTTCAAATCCCTCCTCAAGACCCACCTCTTCTGCTCTGCCCTCCCTGACTGCTCGCTCCCCTCACCTAACTCCTGCTGATACCCTCCATCCAGTACAATCTGTTTCCTGAGGTCTGTGTACTCATATCCTCACCACATGGACCAGCCAGCCATCATTCTTGATGTAACCAAACCAAGCACATGCACCTCTCATCTTCATGAATGTTACACTCCTTGTCTCTCCCTCTGTTCCCCTACCTTCATTCCCCCCCTACCCCCACCCCCGTCTCTCAGATTGTAAGCCCTAGGGACCATGTCTATTCCATTACTTTGTAAAGTGCCAGATACATTGCTGGTGCTATATAAATGCTTGCTAATAATAAATAATAAAAATCACCCGCCTCAAGGCCAGTGCAGTTCAGGTCTAGGGTATATCCCCCATCATGTGTTGGGCCAATGACTACTTGAGACAAGTCCATGGTTACCATGGCAGCCATGAACTCATGCTCCGCTCCTCCAAGACTGGGATCGATGTGAATATTGAAGTCCCCCAAGACTAACATCTTTGGGGACTGCAATACCATCACCGACACCAGCTCTTCCAGAGCATGCAGGGATGCTGCTGTACAGATAGATGCATGGTATACTAGCAGCACTCCTAATTTGTCTCCTGGAAAATCAGTCACAAGATGGAGACCCTCAATAACTGACATAAGCTTCACTGCATCCCTCTTGACAGACCATGAGTTCCTAAAAACAATGTCTACATCACCCACCCATCCCTCTGACTGTGGCTGATGCTGCACGGAGTATTCAGTCAGAATAAGGTCAGTCAGAATAGTCCTCATTTCAGTGTCCAGCCACATCTCTGTGATACACACGAGGTTGGCTGCATGCTCCATGATCAATTCCTGGACAGTCGTTGACTTATTAACAACCAACTTCATGTTTAACAGCAGTAACTTCAGGCCAGGGACCTCTTGATCATGCACCACCTCACCATCTACTCAGGAGGTGGTGAGTGGAACCTGTCCCAAGTGCCTGTCCCGCCTCATAGATCAAAACCCCCCCATGGGGACCATAATTCCCCCACCCCATCACAACTCCAATGGCCGCAGCCCTCCCCCCAGTCAGCCCCCCTCTGGGGCCCCTCCCCCCGGATGCCCCATCCAGCTGGTGAGGGAGACCCCCACCCCCCCACTCTCACTGGGTGGTATTCTCCACATCCATTACAATGGTCATAACCCCCCCTCTCACTGGAGGAAAGGACCCTACCCTCCCTCTCCCAGTCCCATATCCAGGGATCATGCCTCCCCTCTCACCAGGGAACAGTGAACCCTCCTTCGCAACCCTAATCCCTACCTCTCCACTCCCCACACACCCCTCCCTCACAGAGGGGTGCAGAACCAAACCTCAATATGGGAACCACCCCTCCCTCTCACAGGGAGGGGGTACAGATCCCAGATTCCAAACCCTCCCTGTGTCCCATCCCTTACTTTCCTCAAGGAACCCAGACATCCCTATCCCCACACCCTAATAAATAAACAAATCCTAATCCTACCCTAAAATGTACTCAAAATGAACCCAGACCCCTGCATACTAATAACATCAACCAATAATCATTCTCCTGTCCTCAGTGCCGCTCTGAAGGGTCACACCAAAGGCACTCAGAAGAATCAATCCATGGGGCAGTCCTTCTTGGCCAGGGCCACACAGGCCACGAATGGCCCACCGCTGGCCGACACCCTTTGGTGTCACCCTTCCAGCCTCACCCGCCAATATCTACCTGCAGGGGAGAGGAAAGGGGTCAGATGATGTCAGCTCCCCTCTGCCAAATGAGCAGCCCAGCAGCAGAGCCCCGCCCTTCAGACCTCACCCTCCAATATCTACCTGCAGGGGAGAGGAAGGGGTGGTCAGGTCAGGTGATGTCAGCTCCCCTCTGCCAAATGAGCAGCCCAGCAGCAGAGCCCCGCCCTTCAGGCCTCACCCTCCAATATTTACCTGCAGGGGAGAGGAAGGGGGACCTTCAATGGTGTGGGGAGTACATTTTATTGTATTTTTATGTGTTTATATTGTAAGATGCCCTGAGACTTAAGGGAAGGGTGGGGTATAAATTTAAAATAAAATAAAAATATGTCCAGCATTGATATTAGGGTGAACTCAATGAGCCGCAGGATCTTTTCCATCTTTAACTAATCGAATCCCACTCTAATCTTATGAAAACATTCAAAGTGGAAATGGCTTGTGTAAATGTCTGCAGCCTCATCCTCCATTCAGATAAAGGACAAATATTTGGACACAGCAATACCATCATATCACTTAAGCCGATAAAGATTAGAGTTGGTGAAGCTGCTCACGCTGAGCCTACATTAACAGGGCTGTCGAAGAATGGCTCATTTAATACTGAGACAGTATGATCATGAGACTGAAGGGAGCAGTGAGTCAGTATGTGCATATCTGCCTGGCCCAACAGTTTGGGTTGCCATATATGCAAGTTTTTCCAGGACACTTATGAAAATACATGTTGCCATCTAAGGCCCCCAGACATCACCATAAAAGTTGCAAGTGCCAGCCTAGAGTGTCAGGCCTAAGATGCCAATGCAGGCCCTGCAACATGTATTTTTCATAAGTGCCCTGAAAAAATTTGCATAGATGGCAACCCTAGCAACAGACTTCCAGGCTCTGGGTACCAATGCCCAAGGACTTTGAAACTCACATTGCAGTGGCAGTAGCTACACAGACACACCTCTTTGGAGATGCAGCATTAGCAACACCTGCTTCCCAGCCCTCCTTCTCCTGTCCCTGATGCTGCCTGGCTAGAGTCAAAATAAAAAATCCAGCTGGATTCCATCTCCTATGAATCCACTCAGTTTGATCTGGGTCTGAATGGCAGGGACTGGCCACAATTCAGTCCTCATCCTGTCTGAGATCTAGAGGGGCTCTCCATCCCAGCATAACAAGTGCAATCAACAAAATAAGTATATTTTGCACGTAGCCCTAGATCAGCCAGTGGCCTTCCCATATCCAGAACACTCAACAGGCCTGGGACTGGTCAGGCAAGCTGATTGCCTGCCAAGGCATAGCCTTCCCTCTTCTCCCTTTAGCTGCCTCTCCTCAACTCTTCATCCCACAGCCTGGGTGAAGTTCTCCCCTTCCTCTTATGTGGGAGCAGTTGGCACAGGCAGCTCATCCATCATGGTACTGGGAAGCCACTCCTCAGCACTCCCAGCCCTAGATTACACACACTCACAGCCTCTATCTTGGACCCTAGAGCCGAGCCTTGACCCTAAGGCAATGGGCATGCACACCTCTAGATTGTGGTCTCCTAGCCAGGCAGGGCCGGTTGCACTGCTGCAAGAGCAGCTATTTTTTGCAGAATTTTGCATTTGGCCAAATAGTTGTAACAATGATCTTCACCAGAGCAAAATTATAGCCTGGTGAGGAGCACTACAAGCAAGCCAATGAGATGTCAGCACTGTGGGCTAACCAATAGGGTGCTGGCAGTGTTGAGATTCTGGTATATATTCTGGAGCCATGGGGCTTGTTTTACAATTACTGAAGAGGAGCAACCTATGACCACTCAGGGGGAGAGAGAAGGCCCCTTCCCCCTAGTATTTTGTTAGCTATTTTAAACTCATGTGTAACAGGGCAGAGTACTCAAGTGGCTATGGTCCTTTAAGAAGAGTTAGTACTTGCAGGGTAGCTAATGCTAACAGGAATACAGGCACTGGGTAAAATGGAGGCCCCTGCCAAACTGGAGAGTGTAACTGAGTTAGGGCATGGCAGCAGCTAGCCTGGGAGAAAAGTCTGAGCAGAGCTCAGTGCAGGGGAGATTATTAGAAATGTTACAGAGACAAAGGGTCTGTGGGGTTGTAGAGGGGCATGTCTGGTCCAAAGACCCAGAGTACTGTGAGTGGAATCCAGAGGGTTGGTGTCTGGCATAAGGGACTCCATATTGTTCAAGGTATTGTAAAGAGACTCACTCTACATAGAAAATAAGTAACCTAGGAGCGGAGTGGCCCAGGAGCTTGTGAACAGGCATAGCAAACGGGAGTTTGCCAGGGAGTACTGCTATGAGCAGGACCAAGAGAGGGTAAGTGGAGGGTTTGTTTAGGTGAGGGGTCTGTGTGTGCTTGTTGTCAGACAGGCTGTGTGCTCTGGGGTGATTAGAGTGCTGAGACCTGAGTGTTGCTTGACCTAGGCTTAACAAGGGGGAGGAGCTAGCTGAGTGTTGCTTAACAAGGGGGAGGTGCTCTGCTGAGTGTTGCTTAATGAGGGGGAGGAGCTAACTCCTGCTGACTCAGAGGCCAGGCCTCCAGAGTTCAGAAGGTGAGCAGACAGCAAGCAACCTAGGAGTGAACAAACAGGCATAGCAAACAGGGGAATTTGCCAGGGAGTTCACCGTGGGAAGGATCTGTGGGTGGGACACCCTGGTGAGGTGAGTGCACTTGTGCAGGACAGTTGACTCGTGTCCCATCATACATAATTATATAACTAGTGCTAAACCTAATGATCCCCCTAAATAAGATGCAGACAGCAGTCGAATGGGGGTTATCCAGTCTTTTGCACTGAGTGTCACATGTATGACTATCTTTCTGTTGGAGAGAGGTCGTATGTATGCACTGGGGCAAAGAGCTCCTAGCTCTCTGAGAATGTGTAAAGTCTCTGGAAGCTAGAGTGGCAGAGCTGGAGGAGCTGAGGCAGACAGAGAGGCTTATCGAGGAATCCTTCAGGGACATAATAGAACGGTCTCTCCTCCACTCTGGCAGCCCCTGTGCTGCTTTGGAGAGGCAAGGTCTCCAGGAAGGAGAGCATCCGATTGGAATGGTGGGAAGTGATCCCGTGTCTGGGACCTGCATTCCAGGTGATGTGTTATCCTCTCTCACTGAGGATATTTCTCCAGAGATGTGTGCCCAGAAGGGTGGGAATAGGACAGCTGTGGTAGTTGGGGATTCGATTATTAGGAATGTAGACAGCTGCATTGCTAGTGGCTGTGAGGATCACATGATAACTTGCCTGCCTGGTGCGAAGGTTGCGGCCCTTATGCGACACACAGACCGAATCCTAGGGAGTGCTGGGGAGAAGCCAGTTGTTGTGGTCGATGTGGGAACCAATGGCATAGGGAGGATCTGGAGGCCAAATTTAGGCAGCTAGGTAGTAGACTGAAGTCCAGAACCTCCAGGGTAGCATTCTTGGAAGTGCTCCCCATTCCACGTGCAGGGCCCCAGAGGTAGGCTGAGCTCCAGAGTCTCAATGTGTGGATGAGACATTGGTGCAAGGAGGAAGGCTTTAGTTTTATTAGGAACTGGAGAGCCTTCTGTGGAAAGGAGAGCCTATACAAATGGGATGGGCTCCACCTTAACCAGAATGGAACCCGGCTGTTGGCGCTAAACATTAAAAATGTGATAGAGCAGTCTTTAAACTAAAACCTGGGGGAAAGCTGACAGGCACTGTGGAGTGCACAGTTTGGGCTGTGGCATCTCCAAAGGATGTTGCTTTAGAGGAAGTAGAGTATCTTAAGACTAAGGATAAGATAAATGGCAAGGGATTTCAGGTGGAACGTGGGGGAGAACAGACAGATGATGATTCCAGAGCACCTGTTTCAGTTACCTATAATGTGCCCATTAAGAAGAAGATGAATAAAAAGAATTTAAGTGTCTTTATGCTAATGCTAGAAGTCTAAAAAGTAAGATGGGAGAATTAGAGTTTATAGTGCTAAATGAAGATCTAGACATTGTAGGCATCACAGAGACCTGGTGGGATGAGAATAACCAATGGGACACTGTAATACCAGGGTACAAGATATATCGAAAGGACAGAGGAGATCGTGTTGGTTGTGGGGTGACTGTATGTTAAGGACAGCACTGAGGCAAGTAGAATAAAAATTTTACAGGATGCAAACTGTTCCCTCGAATCCCTATGGATTGAAATTCCAGGTATCCAGCAGAAGAGTATAGCAGTGCAGCTATACTATCGCCCCCCTGACCAGAATAGAGAGACTGAGTATGTGATGCTAGCAGAGATTAAACAGGCTACTAAAACTGGGAACGTAATCATAATGGGTGACTTCGACTACCCCAATATTGACTGGGTGAATGCCTCCTCGGGGCGGGATGTGGAGGCAAAATTTCTGGATGCCATAAATGACTGCTTTTTAGAGCAATTGGTTCCGGAACCAACGAGGGGAGGAGCTACTTTAGATCTAGTCCTAAGTGGCACACAGGAACTAGTGCAAGGAGTAACTGTGGCCGAGCCACTAGGCAATAGCAATCATAATATAATCAAATTTGACATAGTTGCTGGAGGGAGAAAGTTAATTAAAAGTACAGCACTGGCTTTTAACTTTAAAAGGGGAGACTATGCCAAAATGAGGAAACTAGTTAGAAAGAAACTAAAAGGCACAGTTGAAAGGACTACATGTTTGCAAGAGGCATGGAGGCTGTTGAAAAGCACCATCTTGGAAGCCCAGATTACATGGAGGATGGGTTTTATTTTCTTTTATGCCTCCCTTTTATGTATTTTATGTATAACTTTAAATATTTTAATTTTTGTAAGCTGCCTCGAGCTACTTAGGCAGGATATAAATGGTGGAAATAAATAAATAATAATAATCTGTAGATGTTTTCATTTGCATAATTTATGCTGCTTTCTGAATCTGTACTGTCTGCTCACAGAATTTGGGGGGGGGTGGATTTTCAGACTACACAGGGCACCATTGCACACTGAAATTCAGTGTCCCTGAACTCCTTACAGCTCTTAGCCCAAAATGGTGAATGTCCATTGCCTCAGACTGTAGTGGGCTTGGGCCTCCAGGACACTCTGTGTAGAATACACACAGAGAGAGTGGTGAGGACACTGGGGAGGAGCAGAGAACTGTGGGGGTCTGTAGGATTGCCCACGCAAGCAGGGCAAGTACTTGCAAGAGTCACACCAATCAGTAACTTGCAGACCCCAGAGAAAGTTAATTCCTTCTCAATTATAGCTCTATTTGCCTACTCCAAGGAACATCCAGACAGTCACATACATACACCAATCACCAGCTATAAGTCCACTGACCCCCAAATAGTCTATACCCTCTGCTCAGCACTCAGTCTTCTTGTTCCTGGGGGGAAACCTTCCTCTGAGCTCCATCACTCTGACCCTATCTCTGCAATTTTGTCAGCCACAGTTCAGGACCCTGGATAGCGCAAAGTATGTGTGAGCTAGCTCTCCCTAGCAGTGTTGCCAACTTCTTTTCCAGAATCCTACAAACTTGAGGTAAAAAACCCACCAAAATCCATTATGGGGTGGTAATGTCAGTTTGCCATGAATTAACTAATTCCCATGCTTTACATGTTTTCACTTATGTTTTAATTTAATTTTGTTTAATAAAACAATGTACATTTTATTGAACAGTTTATGTAACACATTTGCAGTCTCAGTAGTGCAGTACTTAGTAGTGTTCTTTGAGGGTGTTTACTCATGCAGTCTACACTACTTCTACACCTACAATAGAGATCCAAGATGGAGATCACAAGTGTCCTCATTGCAACCTTCTTTGATCAAACTTGTGCAGTTAACTGGTTACTGTTGAACTGGTAGTGATGCATGGTTTTGCTTCCAGTTAATCCCAAAACACTTTGAGAAAACTCATACTTGTGACATTTTCCAATGCAGCAAATACAAAATCTTATTTTTAGAACTGAATTTAGTGTCTTCAAGCTCATTCTTTCTCTCACTTTTGTTTGCACTATATTCATTTGACTAAACACTTGTTCAACATCAGCACCGGAGCACATGAGAACCAATTTAGAAATGGCAAACAGTGCAATATTATAAAACTGATTGCTGTCTGAGGCATATCTATACTTTAGAACTTCTGAACAAAATGTAATTGTATCTGAAGTACTGGTCCATTGAACTACTGTCTGTTTCTTCCACTGAATCTCTACTAATGTAGTATGCTCAACAGGTATGTTACTAGCTTCAAGCAAAGGAATAACTGACTCCTCCTTCAGAAGACAGAGTGATTGTGATGCAAATAGAAGTGAGATTTCTGCAAGACCCTGATGTTGTCAGGCACTCTCTGCTGTAGCTGTTCTATTAAGCACATCAAGAAGTTAATGCTAGGGGTGTGCATGTCATTTTCACTATATCAATAAAGAAAATGAAAATTGTTGTTTTCAATATATATCAATAATGAAAGTGACAAAACAATAACAAAATCAATAATGATAAAAGTTGTTATTGATTTTGTTATAGCCTGGCAAGTGATTTTTGGAGGGAACTGTGGAGACAGGAGGAGGGAGCAGACATATTGGAGCCAGAAACAATGGCCATTTTTACACGCACCTTTTCAATCTTCTGAGTTTACAAGTCCACAAGTAAGTTCCAGATGCATTCTTCACACACACACACAACCCTGAGGCAGTTCCTGGATGCATTCTTCACACAAACACTGCCCTGAGGCAGCCTAAAGTAGTCGCAGCTGTAGATGTGACAGGCTGCCATGAAAACCAAGTGACCACAGCTGCCTGGAGCAAAGCAGTTTGCCAGGAGAACCTTTTACACACAAATGTTCTGGGAGAAGTTCTATGTAGAAGTTCAAAGATTCAGATGTTTAAGATCTGGGTGCGTAATTTAGACATACGGAAAGTGCAGGATGTAACAGCAAACATGCAGGAGAAATGTGTGTGTAAAAACGTGGGAATTCCGGATCTTCCGGTATCCAATACTGCCTGGTATTTGGTGTACCGGCAGTATCGGATTAAACCTGGTAATCTGCGGTAATTTACCGGAATCCCCGTACCAGATTTTTTACATTGCGCCCATTCAAATGAATGACCGCAATGTAAAAAAAAACAACACAAAAAACCCCCACTTTACCTCCCCAGTCCAGGCTGCGTGGGTGGAAGGGGGGCCATCCCCCACCCACCCTGCCCAGCCTGGATTTAAAAAAAAAAATTCCCCCAGAAGTCCCTGCTAGTGCGGGCTCCAGGCCGCCGCCGCCGACCCAGAGCCCGCACCAGCAGGTAGTACTAGGACTAGGTATAGTACTAGGGTGATCCCTGGGGTGGGGGGTGGTTTAACACACACCCCACCCCAGGGATCACCTACCTTGCGCTCTGGGCAGCGGCGGTGATTCGGCGGCTTCAGCGCTGGCTGTGGCTGCCGGCTTCAGCACTACTAGGCCTTCCGGGGAAACCCAGAAGTTCACCAGAAGGCCTAGTAGCACTGAAGCCGGCAGCCACAGCCAGCGCTGAAGCCTCCGGACCGCCGCTGCCACTCGGAGCGCAAGGTAGGTGATCCCTGGGTGGAGAGGTAGGGTGATCCCGGGGGTGGGGGTGTGTTAAACCACCCCTGGGATCAACCTAGTACCTGCTGGTGAGGGCTCCGGGTCACTGGTGGCGGCCTGGAGTCTGCACTACTAGGGAGTGGGACTTAAACAAAAAAATTTTTTTACTCCAGGCTGGGAAGGGTGCCCCCCCTTCCACCCGCACAGTCTGGGAGTGGGAGGGGGGAGGTTTTTGTGTTTTTTTCCATTTATTTCAATGGGGACAGTTCCCCATTGAAATCAATGGAACAAATCTGGTACCGGTAAACCGGTACAAATGCGGTAATCTGGGTTTTTTTAATCTGGTAACCGGTAAAACCGGTAGCTGGTAATTGCCCTGATGTCCCACCCCTAAAAACACCCAGTGTTGAACTCTTGAACTGGGAGGGGAAGGAACTGATAGATGTATCTCTTGCCAATGATCAGCACAAGCAGATCCCAGCATTTGAATGGCACCCTGTGATTCCTCAATGCCTCTGCCTCCCAGAACCAATCAGGAGGACTCTGGGGGAGGGCATAAGGGATATATAGGGAAGGGAAGGGAATAAGGCAGATATTATTCCCTTCCCTATCACCCAATTCTTATCCTTAGGTACGTACACACACACACACACACACACACACACACATGGAGGGAGGGAGGATATACCTCTGAGTTTTCCTTTTCCCTTCCCCTGTCTGCCTCCCCATCCATATATTCTTGCAGCAATCACAAGAAACTGCTTCTGTGATACGATAGTGATTGGTGCAGCCAAAGCAGAGTTATTAATGATTTAAAAATCAGCTCTCCAGGCTTGCACATGTGCAATAGAGGTGCGCATGCTTCTGCCAGCAGGGGGACAAGCCTAGCGATGAACTTCAGCAGCGTGAATGAGGAGAAGGGAGGTAGGAGGAGGGACTCATCTCCACCTCCCTCCCACTTCTCTGCTGCTACTGATCAACAGTGAGTCTCACCCTCTGCCTGTGCCCACTAGCCTCCCAACCCTGCTGCTGGGAAGGGTAGTCCCCCAAAAGGCTAGTCCTGTCCCCGCTCAGCTCCCCAGCCCCTTGCAGAAGAGTCTTGGAACTTTCAGCTGGAGCAGTCTTTCCAAGTCCCAAGGCAGATGCTTTTTGGAGTGGTGGGCTGGGGAGCTGAGTGGGAATAGGACTAGACTTCCCTGAAGTTAGGGGGTTGGGCACCTAGTGGGCAGGCATGGGGAAACAGTGGGGAGGGCTGCATTAGGACCCCGCACCCTGGGCCCCACTAATTCCCTGTGGCTCAGGGCAGAGGTTTGATTTACACCGGGGCTCCCCTGGCAGGCTTGGCAGTTTATGGAGGGTGGGAGGATGGGGACGAGGAACTACCCCGCTCCCCTGGACCTCTTCCCCCTCACTGGCCCAGCCCTGCTAGCTCTGCTGCCCCCTCTAGTGGCACTGGGGCTACCAACATGTTTTCTGTCTGAGCATGCTAGGACTACATTTCCCAGCATGCCCAGACAGGGATAGCAAGATGGCAGTGGCCCCTGTGTGACCTCCTGCAACATTACTGTTATGTATCAATTAGGCAATATTGGCCATGATCAGAGACACAAGCAGGATCAGGTTTGGACAACTCAGTTCAGGTTCTTCAGCCACAGGTCTCAGGCTGACACTATCCAACTAGGCCCATGAGAATAAAGTTGTCAAAATCACTTTCTAAGCAGAAAATGTATTTCCAAGGCCACAATAGAAAACCCTAGACAGCCACTATCTCTGGGAACACAGAAAGAGGCCTAAGAGAAACAAAGGGAGTTTGTAAGAAAGCGAGGTGCCCTCCCCTACGAATAAACAGTAACTCCCTAAAACTCCCTGAGAACTCCAAAATAGCTTGGTGGCCGTGCTCCAAGTGATAGCATTATGAATAGCCAGCTTATTCTCTGCACCTGGCAAAGGGGACCCTGCAACATGTATCCCTAATAAATGAAGCTATAAAAGGGAAAGTTCAGCCCCTTGCCCCTTGTCATTGACGCTAACGGCCACTAGCATTGCAGTGAGCCGCGTGGGTCTTTGATCCTTACCGTCGCTCTCAAAAGATCCAGAGACCCCCGGGCCAGCCATCTGCTGGGCCCTCTCCCCTTCTCCTCTGAACCAGCCTGCGTCTCGGACTGTGCCTCTGACACGTAAGATATCATGGGTTACTGGGGTTTGTAACTGAGAACACTGCCATGTCCAGATGTTAAGTGTCTATTCAATAAAACTGAGTTGTACCTCTATACTTTGGCTTGTTAATTGCAACCTTCGATCCTGTTTGGGTAAATTGAGGCACGCCACCTCATTTATTCATTTCATTACGAGTTCTTTTGAAAAACTATATAGCCCTTCCTCAACCTCCTCTGAAGCTGCAAGTGGTGGGGGCATTGTTAGTGAGAAGAGTGTGTGTGCGTTTGAGAGAGAACAGTGCATGTGTGTTTGTGAGAGAGTGGGGGGGTGAAGAGTCTTCATGTGTATGTGTTAGAGGGGTGGAGAGTAGGCGAGAAAAGTGGATGCATGTGTGTTTGTGAGAAAAAGAGGGGGGACTGAATTGGTGAGAAGAGTGCATGCGTGTGTGTTTGTGAGAGAGAGAGTACGGGGAGAAAAGTGAATGTATGCATGTGTGTTTGTGTGTGTGAGAGTGTGTGGGGGAGAAAAGTGGGTGTATATGTTTGTGAGAGAGAGACTGAGTGAGGGAAGCAGAGTGCATGTGTGTGTGTTTGTGAGAGGGGGGGCCTGTGTGCATGTGCACATGTGAAAGATACAGAGATTGAGTGGGGGCAGGGTAGAAGAAGTTGGGACTCGTGTCCCAATTTTATTGTTTCTTCACTCTTGTTTTTATTTTTTAAACAATACATTTTTGTTACTTTAAAACATCTGAGAATTATAATGTTACTCTAACTTATAAGTTTAAAGTTCTATAAAATATACAACTTAAAAGTTCTGCAACAACTGATATATTATTGTGCTGATATATTAATCATATTGCACAAAACCTGGAAATATACCAAAACAAAAAAATGTACAGTTTAACAAAATGTTAAATGCATAACACTTTTTAAAACAAAAAGTTTTCAAAAACATCACATAATCATTTTGACTCTAGCTTAAACTCCAGAAAACATACAAATTCATTACAATTACAATTAAAAAAAATTCAACTCCATACATTGGAACAAGACATAAATGCAAAAAAGCATGGAAATTATTTCAGAATTTTCTGGGAATATTTCATATTTTATCCTCATCAACATAAATGTAATATATGTACTTAATTCCTTACCATACATACTTACTCTTATTCATTTTTATCAATAACTAAACTTTCACATTGCCCTGGAAAAAACACAAGCAGTCTTTCTAAAGAAGTTGTTAGGAGTGCAAAGATCTACCTCACATGCCCTGGTAAGGTTGAAAACAGGTGTGAGTGTAGGTACAAGAGCCAGATTAAGGGCATTGACTTACTGGCTAAAGGTCAGATCCCTCCCCCCAACCCGCTTCCCAAAGCAAAACTATTTGGAAATGGTGGGCCCCTTGAAGAGGAAACAAACATGGGTGGATGAGGTCAATAAGGGAATTGAAGAAATGGGCCTAGGATATCTCCTGGTAAGCCCGGACCCGATTCCCTCAGCATCTGACAAAGTCCTTATTAGGCAACACCTTTTGGATTGTGCCATTCAGGGTGATAGGGCTAAGGTAGGAAAGCAGAGGCACATTTTAATAAATCAATATAGTCTCCATTTAGAATCCCCGGCTCCCTACTTGAGGATTCCTCGATATTGGGTATTTTCAGACGTTACGAGATCACGGTGAACCACAGTGAACCACGCTCAATCCCGCGGCGGGGCCAATGCGCCCGGAACATCTGTTCGGCACGCGCCAGATGTTCACCATGCTCAATACCCACATGGGGTCAATTTCAACCACGCTTCCCGGGCTAGCGGGGGGAATATCC
>QEPC01010408.1:137499-155745 GCA_003113815.1 Sphenodon punctatus
TCCCTTCCCGTTTCCCTTGTGTGGGCGTTCCCTTGTGTGCCTTTAGGCTTCGTTTGCCCTCAGGCGGCCATGTGTGTGTCCCGCTCCTGACCGGTGTATTCTGGGAGTTCTGACCACGGCCGGGGATGGGCATCACGTCTGTTGCACTGCCCCGATCCGTGATGTGTCATCCCGATTCCCGGTCATGGTCCCGGTCCCGTCACGTCTGTTTGGGGCTTTTCTTGGCCCCGCGGCATGGTTGTTTTATTCACCCCCACCGGGGATCCACTGTGGTGAACCGCCCGCCCGTAACATCTGAAATCACCCATTATTTGAGACAGATGATCACCAGGTTAAGTTTTTCCCAGTTGGATTCTAAAATCCAGGAAGGAAGGTGGGCTAAGATTCCAATTGCCCAAGACTCTGTCCTTGTAATATGAATAGAGTTGAAGATATGATTCATATTATGTGGGAGTTTCCCTTCTATGAGAAAGAAAGGAAGAAATGGTTGATTCCCCTGGGGGATTCAAAAATGGGTGTACAGTTCACAAGAAAACTATAAATATTCTACAAGACTCAGACAAGAACACGGTAATTGTACTAGCAAAGTTTCTCTACGTGGCACAGGCTGTAAGGAAGAAGCAGGTTAGGGGAAGAGAGTAATGTAAAGGTCCAAGGGAGGAAAGCTGGCATGGAGGAATTCATATGAAGTGGTGATTATCCAGATCAATTAGATGTCAGAAAGTGGGAGGTTCAGGATATATAGAGAATTGGTATAGAGAATAACTGCTTGATATGTTGAAATGTATGAAACAAAGACTGGCTCCTCTCTCTCTCTCTCTGTCTCTCTCTCTCTCTCAATATATATATATATATATATATAAAATATTTTAATGTTACTTATATTACCCATCATGGTTAAGTCTAGATGTACGTTGTAAATATGTAGTTTGGCTTAGGCCATAAATAAAAATTCAATTCAAAATTTCTTACCATACATACTTACTCTTAATCATTTTTATCAGTAACTAAACTTTCACATTTTTTCATTATTAAACTTTAATTTATTATCATAATTCAACAACGAACAATTTTTTCAGAGCGCATTAACTCTTTCTGCAGAACTGCATTGTATACAATAAATTGTAGAAAGTTCTCTACACTGACATTGGGTAATTTCAGATGTGACAGGCCCGGAGGCCCACCACGCTGAACCTTGGACTGGGATCTGGCCTGATCACTAACAGGGAACAAGGAGGGGGCGGGGCTGCGCAGCGTGACATGCGGCAGCGCAACATGTGGCCACACAGCCCCACACCCCATGCTCCCTTGGCTGCCCGCCCTCGGGGAGACGGGCGGGCGCAATGGCCAATCAGGCCACTGCACTCGATCCCGTATTGTGGTTGGGGCCACGATTTGGGATGGGCCAAAGGTAACACACGTTACTTTTGGCCCATCCCATATCGTGGCCACTCTAACCACGGTCCTCAACCTCCGGCCGGCCGGAGGTCAAGAACAGTGGTCAAGCTTGATCCCGGCCAGAGGTTCACCATGGTGAACATCTGTCCAGGACTAAACAGATGTTCACGGAAACGCCACCACCACGGGGAATCCACTGGTGTTCACTGTGGTGAAAGGTGTTTTTCTAACATCTGAAATTAACCATTGTTAACAGTTTATTGTATAAAGTCTATATAATTTCTATAAATGTAAAGGACAGAGTTAATGGTAAGGAATTAAATACATATATTACATTTATGTTGATAAGGATAAAATATGAAATATTCCTAGAAAATTCTGAAATAATTTCCATGCTTTTTGGCGGTTATGTCTTGTTGCAATGTATGGAGTTGAATGTTTTTTGAATTGTAATTATAATGAATTTGTATTTTATTTTTTAGTTTAAGCTAGAGTCAAAAAGATTTTGTGACGTTTTTGAAGAGGAAAGTTTTTTTGTTTTAAAAACTGTTGTGCATTTAATGTTTTTTTGAAG
This sequence comes from Sphenodon punctatus, assembly GCA_003113815.1. Taxonomy (NCBI): domain Eukaryota; kingdom Metazoa; phylum Chordata; class Lepidosauria; order Sphenodontia; family Sphenodontidae; genus Sphenodon; species Sphenodon punctatus. The sequence goes on from QEPC01010408.1 coordinate 139,472, forward strand.
TATAAAGTTTTTGTTTTGGTAAATATTATATAGGCCCTTTTCACACAGACACTTTAACACGGCTAAATGGGTGTTACATTTTATTATACTTGTTGCAGGGCACCCATAGTGCACACCTGCATCCCTGCAACGTGTATAATAAAATTTGCAAACCCTCTGCACATAGCTCAGTTGCTCTCTACTGCCCCCCAGTGGCCGTCTCGCTGTAAGTACAGGCCAAACCCTTGGTAGTCCCCAAAGGGGGGGAGCTACACATGTAACACCCATTTTATCAGTGTTAAAGTGTCTATGTGAAATATTTACAAAAAACAAAAAAGTTTAGAGTTTAGAAAACCGTTAAATGCACAACAGTTTTTGAAACAAAAAATGTTCCTCTTCAAAAACGTCACAAAATCTTTTTGATTCTAGCTTAAACTCCTCAGTGCAAAAGCCAGCACTGTGAAGCTCATTTATCTTATTTTCTAAAGCATAACCAAGAAAAGGCTTGGGATCCAAATGGGAAGAGAATGTTGTATCTAGCATATCAGACTTTTATGCTAGCAAAACAATCCTTTCTGCTAAAGAGTGGATTAACATTACCATATCATCCAGGAGTTTGTATGGGTCTGACGCATTGCTTCCAAATGCTTTGTTCACCTGTTGGACTTCTGAAAGAAAAAGCAATTACACAAGATTCATTTCATCCTTGCACAGGATTTAGGGTATTTCTGCTGTGTAGCATTTCTTCTTAATTCTGACAATATCAAAGTAGGTGTTTTGAGCTCTTGCCACCTACCTATTATACAGGACACTGCATTCTGAATGGACAGAAGAAACCAAGACTTGCCTGAGTGACAACTCCCCTGCATGGATAGTTTTGTAGAGTTCTTAGCACTCTAGCTGTCTGGCTGATGACTTACTGAAGCAGTTATAGGTCTCTGAAATTAGGAATTCCAGATATCGTGGCAGGGTTTCTGCTGAGGCATATGAAACAGCAAGTTGCAATAAATGACAAACGCACCATATCAGCACTAAGTGAGGGACCTCATCTTTCAGCAGCTCAGAGACACCATTATTTACGCCTTCCATCACACTAGAATTGTCTACACCAATACCATGCCATTTCTTGAGATCCAAGCATACTTGATTTAAACGTTTCCTTCAGAGCATCAGCTATGCTCTGTGTATCAGCTTTTCTGCGAGATGCAGAAAAATTGAAATGTTCTGTTCTTGTTCTTCACTATAATAAAATATAACAATGCCTAGCATGATGCATCTTTGTCACATTTGATCTGTAGATTCATCTAACAGGAAAATTAAGAGGCCATTTCCAATGTCGGCTTTCAAGTCCTGTTCAAATGAGGCTTCAGGACAATGGGTGCCTTTAGGCAGACAGTAGTTCCACTGCTGCTGCCTGCACCATCCTGCTTCACCCCGGGCTGGCTGGGCTGCCTAAAGGCAGGGTCACCAGACATGCAGGCACAGCAGGCTGTGTGTGCTCTGGGGCAGCCCTGCCAACAACGCCCCAGAACATCTTGGAGTGCCGTTGGCGGAGCAGGCAGGCCAAACCTGGGGCACTGCCCTGGAGCGGAGCTGCTGTCTGTCTGTGGGGTAGACCCATGTAGCCACTCCACTGTTAACCAGTTGTTGCCCCAGACAATACCACAGAGTTGCAAGCACCAGTCTAGGGGGGATGCTGTGCAGGTGGACCGCAGGCCAGGGAAATTGCCAGGTTCATCTGAAGCTGACCCAGGTGGGGCTAGAAGTGGGTGGACATGGAGATGCACCACAAGAGTAGCTCCGGAGGCAGGCAGCATTTGATCCATCTGTTTAAACCCATTGTTAAAAATTGCTGTACATTTTGTCCTATGAAGCCTGATTTTCTTTGCACTCACACTGTCAGTGAATTTTGCTTTACAAAGTTCTCTTAAATGATCAGGTGCTAGAGTCGCATAATGCTTTGCTACAAGCAAAACTAATAAACTTCCAGCTTGGCAGGATCCAATTTTGACTTTCTCTGGCTGGAATGTAAGAATTTGCTGCCACTGGGTGGAAAAGGCAGGTTCTGATGGTTTTTGTTTCTTAGTACTTGCAGGACTTGGGAAATCTGCATGGCGTGCAACTAGTTCACAATGGCATAACTGGCACCTGGCCTTTGTTGGATCTGAATTCACAGCCAGCAGCCACTCTGATAGTCTCTTGTTTCTGAGTCTTTTTTGTCTATATCTCTGATGGTACTGGGATTTGACTTTGCCCATGATCAGAGTCTAAGATCATGCAGAAATACAATAATCTCTCTGTATCAACTTTCATGCCTGGGCTGTGGGCTGAGCTGGAGGAACTTCTAAAATAGTAGCTACTCACACACCTTAAAAACACAAATTGTAGTTGGTGGCTGCATCATTGCCAATCAGACTTCATGTTTTGGAAGTGGACGGAATCATATGCCCTTTGCCTTGACCCAGCAACAACCATGGGGGGTTCAGGGGTACTGGCTGATTTGAGGGTGATTTCCCACACTGCAGAAATCCAGAGGGTTATCTCAACTTGTGCCCCTTTTTGTAATGGAAAAGACATGAGACTTGAGACCATGAGGGTCCTTATTAGGGATGAAAGTCAATCTCGATATTTTCTTGATTCTTGCCAAGAATCAGGTTTCTCAGCAAAAATCAAGATAAAAACAAGAATATTGAAAAAATAAAAAATCTTAGTCCCATCAAGATGTTTTCTCAACAAAAAAAATACTTAAAACTGCTGCGCATCCGCAAAATGACTGCAAAAGCTGTTTCACACATGCACGACCCTTTTCCAAGATGGTGCAGGCAGCATCAGCACCATTTTGGAAAAGGGCAACCAGTCTATGCGTATGCAGAACAGTAGCCCTTCTCCACAATGGCACCGGGGCTGCCAGCTCCATCTTGGAAAAGGGCCACGCATGTGCAGAACGGCCCTGGTGAGCATTTTCCGCATGTGCAGTGACTTTTTTTTTTAAAGCCAGATTCTCATGAGATTCTCAAAACCCTTAGCAAGATCATCCCAAGGTCTCGATAAGGTTTCTTGATACTCACAAGATTTTTGCGAGAATCAAATGGATTCTCGTTTCAGCCCTAGGATTCCTTATCCTTCTTAGTCCCTGGATTCTGAAATGAGAGACACAAAGATACACCTCATTTTTAAACTGAACACACTTCAGAGAAATATGCAAAAACATGTATTTACATGCCTCTAATATATTTCTCTACACAAAATCATATGTTGAACACCAGTGTACCTTTTCATGTACAAGTGTACATATTATGCACAATTATCTTAACAGTGTGGAGGTGCTTGTGGGGGTGTCTGGTCCTGGGAGCACACATGCTACAGTCTAATATGGCTCAAATTGGGACTGTCGCTTTAAGCAGCCTTTCCCCTGCCTGCACCCATGTCCCTTTGGTGGGTGGAATGGACAGAGAAAGACCATCTCCACTCTGGCATCCGTTGTTTCTGCCTGACTCGCTAATCCTACTTGGGCTCTGATTGTCCTGCAACTGTCTTTGCCTGGTAGAACTTTACATGAGCTTTCTGGGAGGCATCATGTCTGAGGAGTGCTGTTATCCCAGCCTCCAACCCAGAACACAAATCCCACTAAAAACAAATAAAACCACTGACCACTGTTATAGAAATCACCAAAATTCCCACTAGCCACAAAACAGGGATTTGCCCCACCAAATTCAATTAAAAAACACTAAATTTAGGAGGGGAACCACTATGTTGGTAACACTGCCCTGAGTTTTGCTGGCCTTATATCCCTCGAGACATGGGTCTTCAGTGACCAAGAAGATTCTCTTAAAGGGGCCATGTCCCACTTTATCACAGGGTCTCATCCCTGTCATCCCTGGGGGATTACAAGGGAGCAGGTGAGAACATTTCTCCTTCCCACTTTGTATCCTGGAGAGATAGGAAAGGAGGTGGAGGGGTCTACTGGATGCCCCTGGCAAACATCTTTACTGCCAGCAGCTGCAGGTCTGTCCCCAGGTGCAGTGCATGGGATCCTTTCCATGCTGCTCACTAGGTAAACTCCATCCTAGCTCCTTTGTGGGGCTATTGCAGGGGGGGCACTTTATGCACCTATCCTGTGGCTTTCTGTACCAGGTTTAGCATGTAGGGTTGCAGAAACCTGGTCTCTCCTTGTTTGGAACTTCTGTCACCAGCTTAAATTGGGCTGGGTATTCTCTACAGCCTGGTTACCTCTGATCGCCTGCTATACCCCAGAAGACGATGATATTTAAACATATTACCTCTGAAACCAGCATTACCAGGAATAAAATTTGAAGCTGAATGTCCTCTCCCTAATCCCCAGATGAGCCATGCACTAATAGGCAGGTGCACCAAGAAGCCTGGGCAGCAGTAGGTAGAATGCTAGCGCAGAACAAAGAGTTGAGGGATTTGGCCAGCGATCAGCCTCAAGATTTATGCCACATTACTATATTAAGTTCAGGATTTATATCTGGCTCTTGTGTCAGTGGAGCCCTTAAGGGATTGTGGATAATTTTCAACATATTTAAGAAAGCACACTGAGCCTGAGCCCTCCCAACAGAGCAGTTCCATTAATTGCCTGGTATTGCTACTGCTTGGACTCCTAATCCCTTTCTTAAATTACAAGAATCACTCGAGCCAACACATCTTCCCTACATGCTACACTGAGCTGAGAAAGCTCTATGCGGTCCTGCCGGTGTTATTGACACACAGCGTTTCTCTGCAAATTACCATGGCATTTCCAGAAAGGAGTTTGCTTGTCAAGGTATTAACATGCACACAATCCATGCCAGCCTTCACCTTAATCTTAGTTAAATAGCCCTGTTCTTAAGTAAGTAATTTCTAACAGAAGTTAATTTAAGAGGGATTTATTACAATTAGGAGAAGAGATTATGAGGGATAGATGCAAAACGTTTGGATAATAGTGAGCCAAAATTTGCCACCCTTAGACAGGCTGAGGAGCAGCTTGTTCTGTTTATTTGGTTCAAGCATTGTAGTGTCTGAGTACCTCAAGGTTTAGAATGCAATCCTCAAACCACTACTTACTCTGGAGTATGTGAAGGAGAGACAGCTGGAGCTTGGAAAGCAAAGTCTAGTTAGATGTGTGGAAGAAGGCAGGATACTGGAGGAGGGCAATGATAAGCAAGAAGGGTTGTTTCTGCCCAGGCCAACAAAATGGCTCATGGCTCGAATGTTTCTCTGTTATTGGACCGTTTCTAGAAGAAACCATATTTCCAAATGCTGCTTTCTGTATGGGAAACAAGCTCTGAATGAGTGGGCATTCTTAGAGACTTGACCGCCACGCCCCCCAGCCCCACTTCTGCTCTAAAGATAAGTATTGTGTATTCAAAGGGGGGGGGCGGGGGGCGGCACAAGTTCAGCATGTAAACAACCTGCCATTCCAGAAGAGCAAAACAGAACTGTGAAGGGGCCCCTGAGATGACACATCCTCAGCTCAAACCCTTCCCAACTTGTGAATTCTTTAAAGAACATCTGGGCTTCAAAGCATGCACCCAAAGGAATGATTTAGATCACCATTGGACTGTTGAGAAGTGGGGAAGAGTTCCTTTCTCCGTTCCTAACTAAGCACCATAATGTTGCCTGCTTTAACCCTTGAAGTAGTCAAAGAATTCTGCTTTCTACCCATTTCTTTTACACTTCATTTCCTTACTAACAACAGAGGGAGCATTAGCTGAGGAGCAGGAGAAAGCAATACATAATTTGTGACCACTGTTGTTATGGTTAATATTTTTTATTTCTATTCTGTGCTGTCCCCAAAGACTCAGGATGGCTCACAACATATTAGAACCAAATACAAATAAGTGACATATATAAACATCATACCACCACCCCTTATGGCCTCCATACTGCCAGCCATGGCCATTTTTAACCGATCACGGTTGAGGGGTGTCCATGTCTACTGAGTGGAATGGCCACAGAGCGCTCACGCACATGGAGTGTGTGGGGAGGAATTCTAAAGGGCGGTCTCCTGGGTGGCCGCTGCACCCACACAAGCAGCCCCCATGCGCATGCTCTGAGCACCGCCGATCAGCCACACAAACAACTCAACACAAGCAGCAGTTTTCACCCCCCTGCCACCCAGCAACACCGCCAAACCAAAGCCTTGTCCAGGCACCACCCACACAGCTAACCCTGGCTATGATGGACAGATGGGGAAAGTGAAGAAACAACTTGCTGCAGCAACCATTAACCCTGTCCTGCCTTTGATGGAGGTGCTGCTGTAGCTGTTGCCAGACCCAGCCATAATTATTATTAATATAAGCTTTTATATAGTGCCAGCGATGTAACTGGTACTTTACAGAGAATAAGATAGACATGGTCCCTGCCCAATGGATGCAGACATGCACACAAAAATAGGGGGAGCAGTCACAAAAGGAGTGGTGGTTCACACACCCCACAGACCACCACAATAACAGCACAGATGTACAAAAACAGTAACATTTATTCTTAACAGTTATAAGCAATGGCAGGAGAAAAATAAGGTCGCTGGAGTTTGGTTTTGGTAATTTAGGATTCCAGGGTTGGGGGGCAGTGTGTTGGGTGGGACCAGTCCCCACACCATTGGTTGGGGTCCCTTGTTTTTTATGTTACTTTTGATAACCCTGGGATGTTGTATGACTACCATGTGTGGCCTCTGGTGTGGGTTGGGGGGCCAGTGTGTTGGGCAGGACTGGTCCCCACTCCACCCATTGTGGGTTGGTGGGGGTGGTCTCTTTTTGTTTTTGATTCCAGATCTTGTTGGGTAAGACCCTTCTTCACTAAGGGTGTGTGCATGACAGGGTCAATTACCCTCTGGCCTCACTCTGTACTTTTGACCCCCTATGAAAAGTTGCATGACTTTTATTCATTCACTCCATGGTGAGGATTTTGAGTGATTCTAATATCCTCCCCACCACCACCACCCTGATGAGATGAGCCCCAGACTTCACAGCCTTGGAGCGTGAGATCTAGATCAAGTGCTGGTGTAGTGTGAAAATGATTGGTGTAGCCAAAAACAAGTTATTAAACATTTTAAAAAATCAGTTCTGCTGGCTGGTGCATGTGCAGTCAAGCAGCCACTGACCAACAACAACAACAAAAAAAACAGCATAAGGAAAGTTATATGACTCTACTTTTTAAAATCATGTAATTTTATCAGGAGCCAGCTGTGTTACAAAGACTTTAAGCTGTAGTCAGTTTCGTGTCAATTACCCACTTGCCCCAGAAAGCCCAAGAGGACACTCTAGTCAGTTTCATGTCAATTACCCTCTGGCCTCACTTCCTATGAAAAGTTGCAGACTTTTCTACAACCAAGTGAAAAGTACAGGATGAGACAAGTGGGTAATTGTCATGAAACTGACTAGAGCTTCCTCTTGCTGGCTTTCTGAGGCAGGCGGGTAATTGACATGAAACTGTCTACAGCTTAAAGTCTTTGTGACAGAGCTGGTTCCTGATAAAGTTACGTGATTTTAAAAAGCAGTCACGTAACTTTCCTTATGCTGTTTTTTCTAACAACACAAATGCCAGTCAGCGACTGCTAAACTGTGCATGTGCCAGACAGTAGAATTATTTTTTTTAATGCTTAATAACTCTTTTTTGACTGTACCAGTCAATGGGTGTTTTTACACACACATTTCTCCTGGATGTTTGCTTTTACATCCTGAACTTTTTGTATGTCTAAATCACTCACCCAGATCTTAAACATCCTGCATAGAACTTCTCCCAGAACATTTGTGTGTAAAAAGTTCTCCTGGTAAACTGCTTTGCTCCAGGCAGCTGTGGTCACTTGGTTTCAATGGCAGCCTTCACGTCTACAGCTGTTGCTACTTTTGGCTGCCTCAGGGCAGTGTTTGTGTGAAGAATGCATCCAGGAACTGCCTCAGGGCAGTGTGTGTGTGTGNGTGTGTGTGTGTGTGTGTGTGTGTGTGTGTGTGTGTGTGTGTGAAAAATGAATCCGGAACTTACTTGTGGACTTGTAAACCCAGAAGACTGAAAAATTCGGAACTTTAACATGTGTGTAAAAATTCCCATTATCACACTACACCCACACTTGATCAAGATCTCATGCTCCAAGGCTGTGAGATCTGGGGGCTCAACTTGTCAGGGGTGGGGAGGAGAGCTCAATGATTCAAAATGGGATGGTGTGCATTTTGACCACAACCAATTAACTTTTAAACAGTTATCACTTTTGATTTTCTGGCTAGATCTTCTTCAACCTTTTGCACATAAGATAGTTCCCACAAATATAAGTCATGGATACAGTTTCAGAACTGTAGCTCAAGCGGTTTCCTCAATATCAGGGCTTCAGCAGACCTCTGTTTATAATGGAGAGCAGTTCTGCCTTTAACTTTCTTGCAGCTACTGCTGCAAGAAAATAATATTACAAATAATATTATAAATATAGTCTATAGTTCATTTTAGAAAATGAGGTTATTAGACTAGTATCAGATGAGTGACATGGGCTGCTTTCAGAATATTTTCCAGGGCCATTCTAAGTTCCCAATATGCACCTGTCTCCATCAGGAGCATTATCACGCATACACTGGATTTTACTCTCTAATGCCAGGAAACAGTCCTCCGGCAACCCCATCCTTAACTACAGCCAGTCTGTGCTTCTCTATATTGTTATTCACAGTTTAGAGTCTCTGTGTCAGGCATAGAGCCTCTTGGACTCTGACACAGCGCTGGTGATTGAATAGACCAGCGCTGAATAGACTGAATAGAATAGCTGGCCCATGAATAGACCAGCGCTGAATAGACTGGCCCCTGTTGCGTGTTGATTCTTGAGTGCTCCTGCCTTCCTCCGTGGCTTGCTCTAGTCTCTTTCTCCTGCGAGTGTTGCATTAGCCCTTGTGTTGCCTGTGCTGCATGGATCCAGTGTGGAAGGTGAGTGCATGTTACCTACCCAGCCCTTCCCATTAGAGTGAGTGAGCCCCCAGTGAGTGAGGAGTGCGAGTCCTTTTTCCCTACCCCAGGGGGTCATCCCCGTGGGCGCCAGCGTGCCTGAACTCCCTACCGCCACCACCCTCACTGTCAGGAACCTTTACCTCCCACCTCTCGCAACCAGTCACTGCTTCCCGTACCTCGTGGTGTGTGAGAGCAGGGTGTGTTTGGTGTGGGATATTGGGGAGCAGCACAGTTCAATCCGCTCGGTGCCCTATGATGATAGAGGTCTCGGCTTCCACTGCCAGTTGGGCCATAACTCTACCCTGATGGGCCTTTTGGACCCCCGTGTGGACACCTGCGGCTTCCCCGAGATATCCCCGCAACTGAACATGGGTGCAAGGCCAATAATCCGCAACCACCTGATCCCCTTCTCCTTCTCTCACTCCTTCTCTCCCCCTCCACCTAACACTGACTCTCCGTGCCTTTCCTCTTCTAATGTGCCCAGAGTGGCACTCCAGTCTCTCAGCCCTTAAAGAGTCAGTACTGTCCCACTCTCCACTTTAGTTCTACTTAGGTTGTACCACTCCTACCGGTCTGGCCTTGCCAAGCTTTTACCCAACTGCACATCCAACTGCTCAGTTCAGTTCCAGTTTCAGTCCAGCCAGCCCAGTCCTCAGGCTGGCATTGGCAGCTCTCTTAAAGGGGCCACAGAAGGCTTGTGAGCAGAGCAGGAGGAAAAGGCTTGGAGAAAGCCTGCCTGTGCTGGAGGGACTGACAAGGAGCCAGAACTGCACCAGTTGAGAAAGAGTGCTGCTCCCAGGATAACCTTATTTTTTCTCTTTGTGGTGGAAAACAAGAGAAAAACAGAAAAATTTACTTTTTCCAGAGAATTTAACACAAAACAACAAAAGCTTACAGGTTTGGAAGGAGGAAACAGTGTGCATGAGGATGCAGAGTGGAGCTGATGAGGAGAAACAACCCGAAGGCATGTGCCATGTGGGGCAGCAGATCTGCATTTGGAGGGGTGCCACAAACCTCCTGTGGGGTGGGGGGGCAAGGGACTATGGACTGGGGCAGTCAGGTCTTCTGGACCTTGAGAAGAGGTGACAGGAGGTGGGCCTAATTGCGCCCATATATCAGCTTCCCCAAGTGCCAGCCTCTGTATGGTTCCTCTTTCTGGTTGGCAGAGCAGTGTGGGATCAAGCTGGGAGAAGGAGGCAATGAGTATGGGGCAGCAAAGGGGAAGCAGACTAAAGGCATGTGCTGTGGAGGGAGGGGCTCTGCATTTAGAGGGGTGCCACAGACCTCGAATTTGGGGGGGAGGGACTGTTGGTGGGAGAGGTAGCTGCAAAATTGCATTAAAATGAAAATATTATAGTAAAATGTGGTGTTCTAATTCATACCTATATATATTGTGGTAAGGGAAAGTCAACTAGTGTTTAGTAATTCAATTGCAGAAAAACAGGTGTTTTGGTTATTTAAACAGAGAATTTATGGGTTTTTTATCTGAGAATTCCCAATTTTTTGTCCTACTGAAAACTAGGAAACCTGCTATTTATTAACTCCCAGAAGGAAGTGATTTTGTGCTTTTTTTATTTTTGTCTGGGGACCTACGATAGCTGGCTAAAGCCCCACTAAGGAGGATTTGGTCTGGGTGTAGGGAAGGCGGAGGCCAGACTAAAAAGACCCTCTGGGGCGGTTGTGCCCAAAGGTCAGGAACTGAGGAATCATGAACTTGCAGCTTTATGTGGTGGCTCCAGAAAAACTAATTCCCCGTAGTAACTGATGTGCCACGCCCTCTCTACGGGGCAAGGAAGAGATTTTCCCACATGGAGGAATGTAAATTTTATGAGAAATCCTCTGTGGAAGTAAGTCCCATAGCAAGGAACTAGCTAAAGAGGTAAAATGTTACGGGGAAATGTCTGCAGGTAATAGCAATGGGATTTTGACTTTTGACAAGTACAAAGGAGACATGTCACCTTGGCCAAGAAAACAAGTAGAGGACCTCACTGATCTAGGGAGCTCTCTTCCATGAGCAGATTCCACCACAACATGTGGAAATGGGTTACCCACCATAACACCTCACTCCATCCCCAACCCCACTTCTCCAGACATTTCACACACACTCCTGAAGAGCAGTGGGCTGTGTCCATCCATCTGCCCTATGAGCAGCAAGTGAAAGTGGGGTGGGTTAGGGAAGAGCAACCATCATCTAAAAACCTTCAAGAACGTTTTTCAGCCTGAAGCTGTATTTATATCAGCATGTCCCCACCTCTGCTTGATTTTTATAGTTCCTTGGGCACTCCAGAAAATGAATGGTACAAAGGACACGGAGAGAAATCAATACCCAGTTTGCTCCCCAGGGCCTCCTAAGGGGAACTTGTAGTTACTGAGGTCTGAAATAGCTTGGTCTCAGCCTCATAAAATTCCTGCAATGCAGGCACTTGTGACTGCCCTTAGCAATGAAGAGTTAATATTCTTCACCTCTTGCTTCACGCTATTGGAATTACTGCAAACTATTCTTAAACTCAGTAAATTCTGTGTGAGTAACAGGAAGGTTCTGTTTGGCATTTGTCCAGAACAGCATCTTTAACTCAGCGTGTTAACAAACAAAACGAGAGTCTGCTGGAATTCATGGTGCCGCTCGTCCCCCAGCCCATGGGCCGGCCAAGGTCCCTCTTCCCACCCCCCACCTGTGGGCCTGCCATGATGCCTTCCCACTTCCCATGCATACTGTTCACATCTGGTGCTGCTGTATCCCGGGAAATATCCTGCTGCTCCCCAGTGCTCTCCTGGCCACCTGTGAACACAGTAAAGAAAAGGAAAAAAATCCACATAATTAGATATCAGTAAACAAAAGCCTTTATCATACAACTGTGTCAATGCAGTTCCCCCCAAGTCCTCACCCACTCAGTGCATTACTGTTCTTCTCTGCCTCCTCAATCAAGGTGGGCTCTGGGTCTTCCATTTCCTCCACAAGTATGTCTGGAGGCTCCTCAAATAATGGCTGGTTCCCGATCTCGACAGGGTAGACTTTGAGAGTTACAGTGTCCATGTTCTAGACAAGGAGCGCTGACTCCAAGATGGGGACAGGCCTGGAAGGATCTTCACCAGTGGTCACAGCTTCCTTGAGTGGAGCAGGAGCAGTTGGAGTGGTTTCAGCGGGAAGTGGGAGAACCATATCTACCTGCTTCTGGTCCCTGGCAAAGGTGTAGCTAATGCTATAGAGGCAGAATGCTATGATGGCTCCATCTATGCAGAGGAACTGGTCCAGCAGGTCAGGTCATAGTATTGAGATGTTTACCTCCATGGCCAGAGGTGAAGTTCTTGTCCTTGGTCTCTTTGTACCCCTCCGGGGTCTTTGGTTCACTGCCAGCACTGGTTCATATCTCTGGTGTATCCCCGCTGTGCTATCTGGAGAGCAATCTTCTGGAACACTGCCTCATTCCAATAGCACTTGACTAGTTGGTATTGGTCCTTCTGCTCCCCCCATAGAGCGATGAAGACCCTGGTCTCTTCCTCACTCCAGGGAATATACCTCTGGTGGGCAGATTTGTAGGCAGGGAGTGCCTGGATGGAACACCAGAGGTAGAGGAGGTAGGGGTACTAGTAGTTACCTGCAACCACAGTTTAAGGGGGGAGAACCATGTAATTAGATAGCAATAAATAGAATTATTTTTCATACAGTTTTGTAACCTTACCTTCTCATCGGCTCCAGGCACATCTGGATAGTATCCGTTTTCTTGATCCCATGCAGTTGGACTTTTGTTCAGGTAATTGCACAGAGACAGTGTTGGTGGCCTTGCTTGATGACCTCCTGACAGAGCTAGATAGGGGTTATATGACCCTACTGGTTCTAAAGGATCTATCAGCGGCTTTTGATACCATGAACCATGAGATGTTGGTGACTCGCCTGCAGGACCTGGCCGGGGTGGATGGGATTGTTCTGCAATGGTTCCATTCCTACCTCATGAGAGTGGTACTAGGGGTCACAGCGAGTGGTATTAGGGGACTGTACATCATCCTCTGGGGACCTCTCGTGTGGAGTCCCACTCTGTCCCATTCTGTACCCTCTCTTGTTCAATGTGATCTTCGATGGCAAGCCTGTGGAAGTCGCTCCTTACAATGTAACCGCTCATGAAGAGAGAGCATCAGGCATGTGCTGGAAATCAGGATGAGCTGGGACAACACATGTTTGAATTTGGCATGAGTTGTCCTTTTAAGGCAGCATTGAGAGGAAGAGTGGAAAGAAGGACAGGAAGTGGTCACTCCTCAGAACAATCTTGTCTATTCTCCTGCAACTCTATGGTGCTGGCGGACCCGTATGTAAGAGATTGCATGCAAAATACTGCCAGGATGCAGACACATGGGCACACATTAACCTGAATTAGCCCATAGTCTTCAAGACCCTGCCATGAGTGGGAGCTGCATGTTCAGTGAGTTATGGCCTGTCCACCTAGTTTATACTAATGTGGGCTAACATCTCATTTGTTAACACCCTCAGTCCTAATTTTTCTAAACTGTGGGGTTGTCATTGATATTCTTATAGAAGATAAAGAGCCCTTGTACAAACAAAGGACCAGAAACTTCCTGTCTCTAAGAAGATCCTCAGGCAAGACCAGCCACAGCAATAGTGGGACTAAGCTAACAGTGATGAAGAATAGTTTAATAGGCCACCTCTGTGCATAGCTAAATACCTTAAAGCTGGGGACATTTAAAAATATAGAAAATAAATGATCAAATCATCGGGCTGGGAGGGACCTCAGGCATAATCTAGTCCAGCACCTTGCAATGAGATGGAATTCCTTATGCCTAAGCCATTCCTGCAGATGTTCATCTAGACTCCACCAATGGAGGTGATTTGATCACTTCCCTCCACAAGTTCTTCCCTTGCCTTGTCACTCTTACAGGGTGTTTTTAAACAAGATGCTACCCTGCATGGCCACCCAGAAGCCACGGAGTCCACCGCCTGTCTGAAGGTGGAGCGGGGGGGATGTGTGCTCCTCCACAGAGCACCCACTCATGGCTGTGCACAAGAACACTGCCGGGAAATCCGGAGCAAGCCAAATAACTTTGTGGCAACAGGCAGCCATGGATCCCCTGCCCGTATGAACTGGGGCAGCCAGTCATGCCAGCAGACCAGTCTGCCACTCACAGGCACTGTGGGTGAGGGACACGGCCTTTGCAAGTCACAAGAACTGGCTGGAAGTGCTGGGGAGCCCGGGTTCCACAGCACACACGCTGGGAACATGTCAGTTGCGATGGCCAGCCCGGCACGCTTCCCCCTCCCTCATGGTCTGTGGCAGAGGGAGCGTGTGGTGGCCTCCCTCTGTGGTCAGGTAGCCATCAGGGCCAGCCCGAGGCATGTGCCACCAGTGCCCAGGCACATGGCCCCGCGGGGGGAGGGGCCCCGCGCCACCATGGGCTAGAGACTGACAGACGCCGCCGGTTTTTGTTTTTTTCCCCACCGGGCATCTCTGAGTCAATCCTCATGGGAGGGGGCGTAAACTTCCTGGGAATCCCTGGCCAGTTATACACTGTGGAGCTGAGCTGACACAGTCAAGTTGCAGGTAAGTAACCAGCCACCCATCCCTTGAAAATCCACACACACACACACACACACACAATTCTAGCGAGTGCCAGCTGGCCTTTGGGGTCCCGCAGCAAGGCTTGGCACATGGCCCCTGAAACCCTTGGGCCAGCCCTCGTAGCCATGCTGGGAGTCATCTGTCTGAATCCCTCCCCATGCACGCTGCCTGAGTGGGTGCTCCATACCAGTGAGACTCAGAAGTCATGGACTTCCCCCAGTCCCGTTGCCTTGCTCATTTAAAAACATCCACAGATAAGAAAATTTTTCTATTCGTCTACCTTTCTGCAATCTCCTCTTGTCCTATCTTTGGTAGCAATGGAGAATGTTTCTGCCTTCTTGATGGCAGTCTTTAAATATTTGAAACCAATCTGTCATTACCCAGTACCATTAATCTTCTCTCTGGGATAATCTTGAAGAGTTTTTATGTTGAGGGGGATTGTATTTTTAAAACATTGTTTTAATGAATTTTATTGTGTGATTTTATGCTGTACTGACAACTGACATGTTCTCCTGAGATGCTGTAGGCATGAGGGGGTGGCTAACAAATATTTATAAATAAATAAATAAAATAAATAAATAAACATGCACAATTCCTTCAGCATTTCCACTTAAAACATCTTTCCAGAATCACTATCTGGTTATTATTAGGTGGCGTAATCCTGGTAGAAAATGCCTCTTTTGATAGTTTCAACCACCTGTCCATAGATTATCAAAAGACAAACTGTTTTATTTATCCGATAGCTTCCACCTTCATTTGTGCACAGCAGATTTGTTCCTTCCTTATATGGTGTTCATATCACCATTGGATATTATCATCTGTAAGTTTTCTAGTAATACAGTATTCAATTGACTTTCTTATCTTGCAGGATTTTAAGCTCATTAGAGAGATTTTTCCATTCTTTTGAATACTCGAGTTGTTTCTTTATCAGATTTACTTTAACAGAGACACGTGCAGAAAAGATAAGTTCTTACCATTCCAGTTTAAACGACAGCCTAGATTCAGGAAAACACTTAAATATCAATAGAATATCAGTGGGATTTAAGTATATTCTTAGAGTTAAGCATGTGTTTAAGTGTTTTTCGGAATCAGGGCTTCAGTGATGCTTTAGTGTTTCAGCAGAAACCTATTTTCTTTGAAATGATAGCATATACTACTAATTAAGCCACCATATGAAAAAACTCAAACCCTCTCCCCCTCCTACAGGCTACAAAGGGAGGAAATAGCTTAGTATTGTTATTTATATTTTCAACTACTTGGGAAAGGCAGCAAGACAATAGTCAGGGGTAAGGGAAGTGCCTGGTCACAGGATTGCTGTGTCCAATTCTCCCCATCCCGGATCTTTCTGAGAGGTGCCTTTCTGGTCTTTCAGAGGGTTGCAGTGTTCCCCAAAGAAACACAGGTGACACTGGGTGTTTTCAAACATGATGTTGGCCTGGTTCAGCCTCCTCTGGCCCTCCTGGGCCTGTGCCAAACCCGCATGTCTGTTCTGGCGGGTCTGAAGGTGACTGGGCCGGAACGTGGGCCCAGAAAGCTTTCACGCCCACCCAGCCCGATGAGGGGGGGAGGGGCATGGCTGTGAGCCATTGCTGCCTGTTACTTACTGGGCTGGAAACATGGGCCTTATTAGATTACTGGGCTGGAAACATAGGATTATTAGACTGCTTTAAGTTTCATTTCAGTTTTGTACTGAAATTAAACTTAAACCTTAAACTGAAACCTTGTGTTGTTTGTGATTCCTCCCATCCCATATATAGATAGATAGATAGATAGATAGAGAGAGAGAGAGAGAGAGAGAGAGAG
>QEPC01010408.1:165639-183658 GCA_003113815.1 Sphenodon punctatus
GACGTGTCTGCCTGGGGCCCCGCGGTAGGTTCCTCCACGGGGGGGTGGTCCTCGGGGCTGGGGGGGGCGCCCGCCGCGCTGTCAAGCGGCGGCGGGTGACAATAAACTTCTATCCTATCCCCTCTCAGTCATCTCTTCTCCAAACTGAAGAGCCCTAGCCTATCCAGCCTCTCCCCATACAGGAGCCATTTCATAGCCTTGATCATTTGTGTCGCCCTTGTCTTTACCATTTCCAGTTCTACTATATCTTTTTTGAGATGGGTCAACCAAAACTGCACACAATATCCAATCCTTGCATTATGAGGATTGGGGAGCCTGTCTTCTGTGTCTTTCTTGCGTGACAATGAGCCCGCTCTCTGCCTAGCAAACAACCAAAATAGCAGAAGAAGTGAATCAGAGAGAGTGAATAAATGAGTGGCCCGAGGTGACATGGAAAGATCTGGGCACAGGTTTCCCATCACATAACTCAGCTAACAAGCTCTCATCCTTTGAACTGATGAAATCCCTTTAGCCGTGTGTGGTCCCATGCAGGGTGGGAGGTACCTACTTGCAGAGCTATGCTTTAGAAAAATATGCAGGGCCAACCTTACCACAGGGTGACACAGGGCAATCGCCCCGGGGGGCCCTACTCTCTCTGGGGGCCCCACAGTGACCTCTGCTTTCACCAGGGCAGGGTGTGAGGCCCCCACATTCACACCTTCCCAGCAGGGTCCCAAATATGACCACCTTTAGGGCCAAGCAGAGGGTGCCACCAATAAGGTGGTGCCACAAGGAGTCACATGTTTTATCTTCACCTTGGGCCCCACAAATATTAAAGCCAGCTCTTGGATGATATTGAGCCAAAAGATTGATTTTCCATTACTTGATTCTTAGTTCAAGGGGTTGATTCTCCTCTAGAAGCCAGCACAGTTACACCAGTGAAAGTGAGCAGGGAAACAGACCATATTTCTATATAAAAGTCCCAGACACATGACTTAGGCAGTTGTGCACAAGATATTTGTACCATTTAGAAATACTATGTTGGCTTTCACTTTGAATTGAAATATGAATCAAAACTATATTCTCTTCCCTGTCAAGCATTTCCCTCCTGCTGTATCTTCCAGCAAGCGTTAAAAGCTACCATATATTTTCCGGTAGAATTATGGCAGAAGCACCCCTATTGCTTGCAGAATGAGCTGGCTGAAGGCAGTATCTGAATTAATGATATGCCATTAGTATGGACTTTCCAAGAGTAATGCTTCACCAGAAAAAAAGGGGCTGACCAAACTACCCATAGAGAATAGGGCAAGGTTGCATCTGAATGCCTCACTCATGCTTTCCTGGACTGAATGAGAATGGCTCTGAACTGGTCCAGAGGTCACTCAAAAAAAGTTCATCTCTTACTGCAGCTCAGTCAGTGTCTTTTGTCTTTGACACAATTATGGAATGAAACAACTGAAAAAGGATAAACAAAACTAGGCTACTTACAGAGTAGAAATTAAAATGAGTAGACATAACATCAGCTTTCATTACTGTCCTAAATTGCACTGGGTCCTCATCTGTTCATAATCTGGCTACATACATTGAATGGTATAAAAATATGGTTTTAAAGTAAAGCAACTAGGCTGGGACTCTATGACAAAGCAACCCCTTGGCAAGTCATTGCAGGGTCAGGCCTATCAGTTATAGCCTTTCTTGCTGTATTTAACTGGATATGAGCTGTGATTTGCTAGGTGGTGTTGCTTAATTGGTATTTCATTGCAGGTACCAAATTATTCATTTCAATGAGCAAAAGAGTATGTTATCAAATTGAAAGCATCCTTGGTAGCATTTTAAACTAGATATTCATCACTAGAAATGCTTTGAAACAAATGAAAACCAGTGCCAACATACCTTAATGTTCCCATATTGGGTATAGTTATGAATTTAACATTCCCAGGCCATGCAGAAAAACTACAGCACTTTTAAATGGTATTATTTTCATAAACACTCAGTTTTTCAGCCAGATCGAATGACAACAAAGTGTAATTCTCTCGGGGCTTGTTCTCACCAGGACTGGTTGGGAAGTAATTACCTTCCAACTCACTTTAGCCTCCCCTTTGCTCCTACAAGCATGGGTGAGGGTTACAATTATTTTAAAGGAGAGATAGTTATTTATTTATTTATTTATTTAATCGATTTCTACCCTGCCCCTCCTGCCATGCTTACCTCTGCAAAGATGGAGGGAAGCTCCTACTTCTGAAGAAATTACTGGGGGTGTTTTTAAACAAGATACCACCATGCATGGTCACCCAGAAACTACTCATCCGACCACCCGTCTGAAGTTGGTACAAGGGAATGCACAGTTCCATGAGCCATGCAGCACCCACTCATGGTCACTCATGGTGCACTGCCAAGAAATCAGGAGTGTGCCGTGCAAAGCATGCCAAAAAAGTGCATGGCAATGGCCTTCCATGCATCCCCTGTCTGTATGAACGTGTGTGGCCAGCCATGCCAGCAGACCAGTCCCCCACTTATAGGCACTGTGGGTGGGGGACAAGGCTTTTGCAAGTCACAAGAATTGGCTGTGAGTGCTGGGGAGCCCAGGTTCCCAAGTGCTCATGCTGGGACATGTCAATTTCAAAGTCCAGCCTGGCACGCTTTCCCCTCCTCCATAGTGTGTGGCAGGGGGTGTGTGAAGTGGCTACTGAGATGCTGTAGCCATGCTGGGACCCACTCGATTGGCTGGTCCACAGATGTGCCACTCAGCGGCCCCTGGCCCCCCACCAAGCCTTGTTCATTTAATATACCCAGAGTGGACTGAGTGGGGAAAGTCCTTAGTTTCCAGCTATTCCATTTAAAGCATCATGCATTTCTAATCCCCTCTGCCCCTGTTCATAGAAGGGAATCTCTTCCTCACTGGCTGCTTGTGATTCCAACTCCCCCTGCTGGCAATTTCCTGAAAGTTCCCAACAAGAGAGATTGGGGAAGAGAAGAGCTATGTTACATGGCTGCTGGCAACAAAAACAGAGATAGGGTGAAAACAGACATGACGCTAACCCCCCTTTAATCACCCTTGGTGGTTATTTATGCATGTTGCAGGGCTGTATTGGTGCCCTATGCAGCCCTGAAACATGCATAAATGGCCACCAAAGGTGGTTAAAGGGTGGTTAGCATCATGTCTGTTTTCACCCATTGTTAGTTTCTATGGGGCAAATACCCTTACTTGTAAGAACAAGCCCAAGTGCAAGGTACCTGAGCAGTTCATACAGCCAAAAGTCTGGAGCTAACCACTGGGTGAAAACAAACAAGACATGGGTGAGCCGGATCCCCTGCCCCAGGGAAGGCCATCACAGCCGCCTCACTTTGGGTTGGCAGGGAGGCAGTTCAAGCAAGCATCCCCTTCTGGGGAATCTGGGTGGGGGCATGCCATCACAAGTCCTTCCACACCACAGGTCAGCCAAGGAGCTGTCCACATGGGACAGGACTCCCAGCAGGGTGCAAGCCTTAGCCTGCACCACATCGCCAACCTTCTCTGAACAACATGTCCAGTAGCAGCTGTCTGCCCACTCCAAGGCAGAAGTGGGTGAACATCTGTCAGCCACTGAACTGACAAGCACTCATTTGTGGGCTACTGTCCATCATGGCAGTGAGGCGGGGCAATGGCAGCAGCACGGGGCGAGGCTAGGCAGCCACACGTCACTCTCAAACCCACACACCCCTAGATTGGGTCAGGCCACGGTGATGTGTGTTCCCGTGGTCAAAGCTAACCTGGCCAGAGTAGTCCCCACAAACCCAGGCAGGATGACAGCAGTGCCGTCTCTTCTGTTAACACCCTTAGGAATTTACACAAATCCCTCCAGAACTCAAAAGGCCAAAATCAAAGATGCTAGAATCCCAAATGCAAAAAAAAGTATATACCCTTTCATCACTTTAGTCAAATAACATCTATATAGCCTAAGATACATGACTTTAATCATTTCTGATGTAGATTGTCAGCCATAAAGCAGGGGGTCTTCAAATCTGGATGGAGCGCAGGGAATTTTGAGTTAAAATGAGGAACATCTCATGAATGAAGGACATTTCTGGAGTATCTTTACTATTATTGCTATAGATTTATACCCTACCTCATCCCAACACTGGCTCAGGTGGCTTACAAGAATAAAATATTTATTTACTTATTATAAAATTTGTGTGCCGCCCCCTCCTGCTAAAAGCATCTCGGGGAGGCTGACAACATGTTAAAACAAATTAAAATAAACAACAACAGTACAATTAAAATCTCACAATAAAAACAAATTACCCCCTACCCCACCCTAACCCAACCCACCCGCCCCATCTTCCTCAGGAAAGGCATGGCGGAACAGCCAGGTCTTACATTGTCTACAGAAAGAGGGAAGGTCAGTGGCCAAGCGGACCTCCAGCTGGAGGGAGTTCCACAGCCACGACGCAGCCACAAAGAACATCCTCCGCAAGGTCAACACCCGAGAAACCCAGGGGACCTCGAGGAGGGAGCCTCCGGCTGACCACAGGGGACGATCCAGGATCCAGAGGGTGAGGTGGTGTTAGAGCAGCCCGTGCCCCCATACTGGGCAAAGGGCATGGGCCGGTGAGCATTGGACTCAGGATCCCCTCCCCCCAAAGAAGTCAGAGCAAGGATCGGGCCCTGCCACCATGGGACCTAGGGAAAGGGAGTTCACTCAGGTGGATACGAGCCTGATCCAGGAAGGAGGTGATTAAGGGGAGATAGCCCTCAGTAAGTACGGGGCCATTAAGAAAGGGCATTCTCCCTGTTTTGAGAAACCACTGGTAAATAGAACCCAGGCTAGCAACAGCCTCAAAGACATGGAATATTAGTATTCCCACCCCCCTCCAGCACAGAAACCCAGGTGCATCCATTAATCTTGGGTCCCTCTCACAACTCCTCCCAGATCACCAGAATGTCCTCTCCCCATTCATGCACAGATGTGTCCATTGTGTGTCTATTGTCCATGGCTCCCCTAGGTCTCTTCCCTTTTGTGACACCTAAGCACCCACCTGGAGTCCCCTTTTGTCCCCGTGGTTCACATATGCATCTTTCCTTTTGTCTCACTTAAAAACCCACCCAGATATGCCCCGATGGGTCATTTGTGTCCCTTTGTCCTCCCTGTGTGTCTTTTGTAACACCCTTGAGCCTATCCCAAATTTTTTATCCTGAACCCTATAACTGCCCCTTGCTTCCCCCATGCAAACTGAGAAGGTTTGGGATGCGGGCACGTGCAGGTTTCCCTGGGCATATCTGTATCTTAAGAGATCTCCCAGAGATCTTCCCCTTCTTCTCAACCCCCACGAACTTCACTGGATCCTCAGGCTGCCTGTCCCCTTTTTCCACAGGAAAAGGAAAGCTAACCTCAGGTCCAGACTTCCCCACTCATTCTCTCTCTCTCTGTCTCTTCCGGATCTTCCACCCCCCGCTCCCCACCTCACTTTTATTTTCTTGCTGTCGCTTGTTTTTTTCCTTTGATCCCGCCAGCCAGACCGGGGCTGTGTTTCTCTGTTTATGTGTATAAATAAACCATATGGTTTTATTGAATCTTTGTCTCCCTCTTTTCCTTCACTTTTGGGGAGGGTACATAAACTGCTTGTAGCGCGTATCTGTCCTCGGACTGATCCTTAGGACACCCAGGAACCCCGGGTTTAACGAATTAAGCTAATTCCCCCTGAAGTTAAGGGATGGTGGATATTGGGGTACCAACCCCCCAATAGTCACGAGTGGGAGGGGGTTCTCCTGTTAACAGTGATCCTGCGGGTAGGTGGGGCCCAGACCATTTAGGGCTTTAAAGGTCAGCACCAACACCTCGAATTGGGCCCAGAATACATATGGGGGGGGAAACTAGCCCACTCAAACCATCCTCACCCATGCATTCTCCCTCCCTCCCCTCTTGCAAATCCTCTCCCTTAATGCTCATACTCCCTTATTATCATTTCAACCCACTCTCCCCATACCCTCCAATCACCAGAATGAATGCAGCAATCCAAAACACCCTTCTCCTAAACCCAAATCCTAAATCCAAATCCACCCCCATTCCAAACAGCTTGGTGCCCTTAGGCAATGCTCGTTGACAGCCACTGCCACCACGGGTGGCAGTTATGGGGGAGGAGTTAGGGCTGCTAAAATGGAACCAGCCCCTCCTCCCAGTCCAGATCAAACAGCTGTCTTCCAGGACGGCTACTAAAGAGGCATTTCCTTGTAAGTTAGGTGTTGTCGGGAGTTTCCATGGTACCAGCCACAGCAAACCTCTTCTGACAACACTCAACGTAGGAAGAAAGTCAAACGGGAAGCAAACACAAAGTGCCCTTCCCCCAAGATTATCTGAGTACACCCTTACATCCTGTTCAGATAAGTGGCTTCCCTGATCCTTGAACCTGCCCTGAGCCACAGGATGGGCAGGACATAAATTTAAATACATAAGTATCATATGATAATGACCAGACCCAACCTCTCTGTATTTAGCTCCGTTTCAGCTTAGACTGTCTTCATTTTTTCCCAAAGAAAAGCTCTTGCATACCTCAGAAACTTGCATGCTCTCACTAACAGAAGTTGGTCCAATGAGAAATATCATCTTATGTGGCCTGTATTCTTAGATCCAAACTCTGCCCCTTGGCAGCGAGAGAAGAAATTAACAGTTTATTGTACTGTCATACAAGGCACACCTACATTTTTCTTACAATACTCAGCCCGCTATTAGCACCTAACCAAAACAATTATGTATGAGGAAATAAGCCAAAGAGAGTTATTTTTTAAAAGTTGCCTAAGGTCATTCAAGAAGAGCAGGTGTATCAAATAAAATAACTGACTCACACATAGCACCACAGTTCTAATCTTGTTGGGGGGGGAATATTTTTAAAGACAAGGAAATGGAAAATGTACAGGTGAAAAATCCCACACTGTTATAAAGCAAAGAACAAAGCAGAAATGTTTTGGTAACTTTAAAAAATATACAGTCAGTCATTCTGGAAGGATGTATCATTAAAAATATAGCTGTAATGAAGAAAATTGTCAGGGAAAAGAGACTGACTGGGCAGTTGATGTCAAGGTATTAAATATTAACTGTTTTCATAAGAAAGAGGGAATTACAGAAGTCTGGCCAGACTTGTAATTACCCAGAATGACTGACTGCAGCCAGAAGTTAAACATCCCCAGGCAAAGCAAAGTATGTACAGGAAAGGTCAATCATATTCCCTCACAGGGTTTAGTTATTATGATTTGCTGTTGAGCTGGATTTTATAAAATGATTTTTAGTATTCAGACTCGAAAGGTCTTGGTCTGTATTAAGCAGGGAGGCTTTGAAACATAATTCCCCTAAACTGGTGTTTGTGACTATTAAGACTCTTAATAGATCTTAGCATGTAGCTTGCAGCTAAGTCTGACTGTTGGTGATGGGATTGCAATAGATTATAGATGTCATGAACCTGATTCACTGATCTGTAGCCTCTTGAACTTTTGTGAAGTTTGGATCCAGAATGCCAGGCGCAAACACTGACTCAGTGAGCACTGTTAGGTACCATGCACTTATCTGTCCTTTTCTGCAATAACCTTAGGTGAGATAAGCAGCATGCTCAGCCCTGTTAGTGCCAATGGAGCCAGGCTGATGTGTGCTGGCTGAAGACCTGGCTTTGTCCATTTAAGGGGTGGAGCCGGATTACCATCTACCTGGGGTAGAATCATAGAATTTCAGGGTTAGACAGGACCTCAAGGATCATCAACTCCAACCAAGGGCCTATGTTCATTAAGTTGGTTTTCCCCAGCAACCTGACTCCAACCCTCTAACTCCAAGGCAGGATACCTTCCCTCACCTGCAGCATCACAGACAGATGCTTGTCTATCCAGGTTTTGGAAACACATGCAAGGAAAGAGATTCCACATCCTTCCTGTGCAACTTATTCCATTGCCCAACAGTACACAAATAAAATATACCAACAGATCCATGCACTGGGTCAGATTCTCAAGACTCAAGGAGGTTGCCAATGCTTCTCACAGCTTGACCCTGAGACTCCCATTTTGGCCCAATGTCCTAAACCACAAGAGGTGGCGACAACCTTAGCTGTAACCCAGCAACACATGCTTTGCAAAGAATTCTCCAGAAGTAACAACTGATTATTTATTTTTTGCTTGCACTTCTGTGCTGTTGCCAAGCACAGTGCCTGTCAGCACCCCCACACCCACCAACACACACACACTCCACACGCAGTCTCCTAGTCTGTGAAAAAGGGTGAATACAGAGAGGAGTGGGTATAATTTTTCCCCACGTGTTTAAACACACACATACTGTAGAACAACATTACTTCAGCATGTGATTTTCCTTCTCCATTATCCCCAGAGTCAGTGGTCCTCAGCCTGGGGCCTGGAGTAGGGTTGCCACCTGTACAAATTGGTAAGGAACACTTATGAAAAATACATGTTTCAGGGCCTGCATTGGCACCTCAGGTGTCAATACAAGGCCTGCAACATGTATTTTTCAGAAGTGTCCCTTAAATGTTTGCATAGGTGACAACCCTAGCCTGGAGGGCATGGCTGGTGGTTTGCAGCGAGTCCATGAAATAAGCTGTTTCTTTAACAACAAGGGTTTTGCTCCCAGCCAACATCCTGGGAATGGAGGAAAAACCATAATGCACATGTGCTGCTTGCAGCTTCCCCACAGCTGTACCTGCCTATGGGATTAACCTTGACGAGATAGCATGATTTAGCCTGACTATAAAAGACTATTCACGTAGTTTGAAAAACCAGCTTTCCTCTTCATACAAACATGCTTGGATCTTACACATGTGTGTCTTGCTTAGATCTTACACATGGGCATAAAAATAGGGAAGGGTGGAGTGGAGATAGAGAGAACACATCTTCTCCCCTTTCCCTAATTGTTTGAAGTACAGGGGACAGTTCTCTCCTTAATCTCAGTCTCTTTCCTTGTAATCCATGCTTCTGATGTACCTCCAGTTCTGAAACAAAGTATTTTTTATTTTATTTATTTATTTATTTATTCACATTTATTAGCTGCCCCCTCATGCCTATGGCATCTCAGGGAGGCTTACAACAAATTAAAAAAATAACAACAAGCATAAAAATTATTCAATTTTAAAACAACCCCACCCATCACTCTTCTTGAAAACCAACAACCCCCCACCTACCCCACCCTCCCCTCCTAAGACCTGGGCAAACAGCCAGGTCTTACAGGCTCGGCGGAATGCCAGCAGACCCGGGGTCAGGCGAGTTTCCTCCAGGAGGGAATTCCAGAGTTGCGACCCGGCCACCGAGAATGCCCTTTCCATTGTGACCACCCGCTTAACACAGGGGACCTCCAGGAAGATGCCCCCGGTAGGGCCAGAAGGAGCTGGGTAGAAAAACTCAGGGGAAGAGTGTGTGAGAGAGTATGTGTATGTGCTCACACAAGAGATGCCATTTGATTTAATTAGAGGAAACATGGGTATATGACTTAATTTAGGCATGTGTGGACAAGGGTCAGGAGCAAGGCTTTGTTGGCAAAGGGGTTCTTTCCCCTCATTCCACTTTGCACTATGGTTAGTCTAATGATCATGCATATAAATTCTAGCCCAGCCTGCCCTGAGAGCTTTGTTGGTTCAAACCCATCACTTTGGTGGGACTTGTAATACTTTTTTGAGGATTGGTCCATCACTGTATGGTCTGATAGACTGCAGCATATAATGGTTGCTCAGCTAATGATCATGTTATCATCTTCTCATCTTTGTTTTCTTCTCCTAATCATCTGCAATCTCACCCACCCTCCTTAGCAACTAACCTTTTATTAGAGATAAA
This sequence comes from Sphenodon punctatus, assembly GCA_003113815.1. NCBI lineage: Eukaryota > Metazoa > Chordata > Lepidosauria > Sphenodontia > Sphenodontidae > Sphenodon > Sphenodon punctatus. Next base: position 175,409 of record QEPC01010408.1, read on the forward strand.
CACGAATTGCTGGTAGCACAAGTTATTCCTTACATGAGCACTGGAAGTGACGATGGATATAAAAAATATGAGAATACAGCAGAGCTGAAGCAGTCTAGGTTATGACTTACAAAGAATAGCCATAGTATTATCTTGCTAGCTCAGATATAGCCCCAATCCTATCACAAAATGTTAAATAAGTAAGTAGGCTGAATAAGACAAATACTTGCCTCCATTACTGAAAACAAAACAACCAACAAAAACCTCAAGCATTTGGAAGCTTTTTTCCCTAGATGTCCATTGAACAAACACTGTAATTTAGCTGTAACTGATAAAATAATAACTGTATCCTATATTAGCTCCTCTCAGCTGCAATAAAGCCAGTGCTGTTTTTATAACTCTGATGTACTAATATAAAGGTTATTGTACATTATGTCGGCCAGTAGTTTAGACTATTGCCATGATCCACCAACTACTTACTCCATAGTAGTCCCATTGAAGTTTAATGTGATACGCTGGAATAAGTGGTTGGTTTCTGCAAAAGACTGGACCATGGAACCATACCCGGTACCCAAACAGAACTCAAGTACTCTGCTGAAAGAACAAGGCTGGGCTGTTAATTAACTCAAAATCCAGAGTGTGTGTTACATATGGGAGAGTGCAATTCCAAGGAAACAGACCAATTAAAAAGCATCCCAAATCCAAGCAAACGACCTTGACTCCAGCGTGCTGTACTATCAGATGCAACTGAATATGGATTTAGCTGGATTGAGCCAAATTAAGGATAGGCATGAACTCACATCGAAGAAATTATAAGTAACCAGCCATTGAAGGAAAGGCTGTGTTTGCTATGCTCAGAGCTCTCATTCCCTGCAAAATTGGAAAATTGATGGCAGACATACACAATATCTCATTGTCCATGGGTGGTTAGAGAATTCCAAATTGAAAGAGGTTGGGGGTATTCTTGCCTGTCAGATGAAATACTAACGACATAGCCACACATTTGTGCATAGTGGCGGAAAACATGATTTATCTGAGACGTCAGGAATAACATTGCTTTACATTAACCTTTACGTAATATGGTGAGGTTTTGTTCTCCCCCTGTGTAAGTACATGTACTAGAGATATGCCTGGGAACAAGATAATGGGAATGTACTGCAACCGCCTCTCGATTTTGCTGTGTGTGTGTGGTGAAGTGCTGTGGGTGAATTACTGCAGGAGTAAGCCTACAGCGTATCATCAGCACTTCACCACTTGTTCACCTGGACCAGCAGAAAAGAGGTTAAGCTGGAGCCCAGGGAGAAGGAATCAAGTGATTGAAAGGGGCTAGTCACATGACATGGCTGAGGTTTATAGAGGGGAAGCCTGGCCAGCCATAGATGAAGTCAGTTAAGCTTGCAGGATAAGGAGCACCTGAGACAGGTAGTGAAGAGGTATGTGAGAGCCTGATGCCTACCCAGGGGAGGGTTCAGGAAGGCCCTGAGAGGTAGGGCCTTAGGTTTGGGGCGGACTGCAGTGGAAACCAGGGGGTTGCTAAAGAGGAGCAAGCTGCCTGGAATCTCCTAACCTGGTGGGGGCAACGCCTGAGTGGCAGACAGGCTGGAAGAGGAGTAAGAGCTGGTAGCTCAGCTGAGGGAGAGGAGTGGTGTTGACCAGCAGTTGGTAGCCAAATCAAAGAGGACTAGAGACAGATTACCAGAAGGGAGAAGCAGGGCTCAGCGCATTGGGCTGGAGGAAAACCTGGTGATGAGAAGCTGATGTATTCCACCTGTGTCTGTTCTGAGAGCTTGTCCAAGGGCATGGGCCCAGTGTGGTGGTGAACCACTGGAGGCAAGCAAGCCTGAAGGCATCTGGAGGGCTCACCCAAGGGCATGGACTCAGTAAGTGACAGGGACCCATGGGAGGCAAGCAAAGCTGAAATGGAAATGTGGAGAGATTTAAACTGCTCAAACCAGGGGGGTCTTTGGAGAAGAGTCGAGTAAAGAACAGGACAGTGGGGCCCTAGGGATCAGTACAAGGAGGCCAAAATGGGAGTAGGCCTAGAACTCCAAGTAGAGAGAACCCACCACCCCCAGAGCAGCTAGGACTCCAGGTGAGAGAGGTACCTACTGGGGTAGGAGGTTGAATTTGGGGGAGAGAACCGGGGCTATGCAAGAGGACACCCTAGATCCACAGACTATGTAATACCTTGCTCAGGTGGAAGTCCATGGACTGGATTAACTTTTGCTGGGAGCTAACTCCCCAGAAATACCATCTGCACCAAAATTGAGGATGTCTGGGTGGGGAACACCTCAGCGAGTGCAAAAAATCCCTCCTCTTCCCTCATACAAAACAAAATAACAGCCACAAATGACCCAAAGATTTGTGAGTGACAGCAGTCCTGAAGGACTCAGTTGGACTGGGCTGCCATTCATTACAAGGAGAGGGAGGAAATACATTTTTAATATAAAATAAAGTTATTCATATGCACCAGTTTATGACTGGGGACCCATTATTATTATTATTTATTATACCCTGCCCTATCACGAAGTCTCAGTGCGGCTCACAACATATTAAAAAAGAAATACACCAAAGTGACAAAGACATCATCTCCTCCATACCTGCCTCAGCATTCCGCAGCTTCTTTAATCCCCTCCAATAACCCCCATCCTCCCCCCCACTACATCCCTACCATACTCCCATATTATGTGCACAGACTCGTGCTTACTGCATTTTCCCCATTGGTGTCAATGGTTTCCCATTGGTTTCAATGGGGAAACGTAGTAAACACGGGTCCCTGATTATGTGTATAGCATTCAAAGTATGCTACGTGCATGCCTTACCAATGGCTCATAGACCACACAATGCAATCTGGCCCATGGAAGTGGATTTCTGTAGTTGTGCAAAGGCTCAGTCTCTCCTATGAGCTACTACATGGCAGCGATTATCTGCCCATCCACATTGGTTTGCAGGACTGGTGCTTAGAAACAGGCAGATGTGAGTAAGGGTGATTTCAGATGTGACGGGGCGCCTATTGGCCCCGTCACAGAATCACCTTTTGATTCCCCACCAGAATCAAAATGGCCCATCAACAGATGAGCCAGCTGATTCTGGCAGGGAATCGGGGAGGGGCCACGCGGTGCAACGTGCAGCCGCATGACCCCACCCCACCCCCACGCTCCCCAGGCCGACCACCCTCCGGGAGACGGGCGGGCGCAGCGGCTAATCGGGCCACTGCACCCAATTCCATCTCGGGATCTGGACCATGGCCCGTAATCAGCGGCAGTAACAGACATTACCGGCTGCCAATTCCGGGCCGTGGTTTAATTAACCATGCTTTCACAGATGGTGCCCAGACCATCCTCGAAAGCGTGGTTATTTTGCTCACCACCGGTGGTTCACCGTGGTGAACATCTGGTGGCGAGCAACCAGACGTTACGTCACCATCCGCCACCACAGGGGATTGTCTATAGTTGACCGTGATCATGTAACATCTGAAATTACCCTAAGTTATGGTACAAGTGAAGATATTCAGCTTTCCACTCATACTGGACTTTTGTACTTTCAATGAATTGGTAGTTGTAGAGCTGGAGTGGGTACTTGAAAAATTGACAAACCCATCAAATCTACACTACCTGAACAAAAAAATTGCAGTTTGGATAATAGCTGATACCAGTTTGTGCTCCAGCAGGGATTAACTTTGGCTGTTCTGGTGTGACTTTTTGTTTGTTTTGCTTTTTCTGTCTTATTTCACTGTTTTGGGTAGGCTATTTCAGCAATATTTGTACATGCACAATTGATGAAAACAGCACAACCAAAATACTGAAATGACTTGGTGTGGGGGGTCAGGGGGAATAGCACACCCAAAATCAGATATGTGAGTACCTGTTTTGGTCATGGATATTTTTTGGGTACCTAAAGGGCTACCTTGAAAGTGCAACTAATACCTTCAAAATAATAAAGTCAATACTTGTTTCAACTCTAATGTAGGAGGGGAGGGGAGGGATTAATAGACATAGTAGACAACACGCTTATGGAGAAATCAGAAAATGGAAAGGGTTGAAGGGATTTTAAAGAAAGCAAACAGATGATCCAGCAATTAAGGTGCTAGCTGGTAACTTGAGACCTTGGTTCACTTCCCTTCTGTCCCTGTGTGACCTCAAGCCATTCACAGAGACTGTACCATATATAAAATGGGAATTATAGAGCCGTGATATTAATTCTATAATTAAAGCAGGTGGAAATGCTCACTGAATACCACCTATGCTTTTACATTTGAGTTTTGATGCAATTTACTTCCAGGTTTGTGACCAGATCTGTTGGCAGGGTTTTCTCACTTATTGTATGGTGTAGGTTAGGTTGAATGTGTTCAAAAATAAAAGGAGACTGTCTAGTAAAGACGTGTGGTTCTTAATCTAAAATTCATGTTTTCTCTGAAAAGTTATTTGACCCGCACCCTGAAAGAAGACACACGTACATTCAGTTGGATTTGAAAGGCTGCACTCTTAATTAGAATTTCAAATTGAAAGGGGGGAAAGCTTATGGGTCCATTCCTAACTATGCTTAACCTAAATTTGGTGGGGGCGGCCTGAGGTTAACTCAGTGCCATCCTCCACTATTCAACTGTCCTAGGTCACTCTCGTCCCAGCTGGCCGGCTGGTTGTGAAGGCGGCGTAGCCTTGAAGTTACAGGAAGCAGGAGAGAAGGCAATGGCCCACTCAGGACCTCCCCGTCCTCGACTCCTCGAGTGTATGACTCCCTCCTCCCTCCTGGGCCTTGGAAGGAAACTGGCCGCCCCTGCTCTTGCTTCCTTTCTCAGCCTCATCTCTTAGGGACGTGTCTTCATTTAATTATTACCATGCTGTTCACCTTAACAAACCTTACTTGGACCCCTGCCACATGAAACAGTCAGCTATTGCTTGGCTGGTTTCACCCCACCCCCTTTCAAACCCAAACTATGGTCTAACCTCTCCTTAAGCACCCAGAGAAACAGGTGGATGCCATTGATTCTATTGAGTTCAGGTTGGAAATATCAAATTCACTGTGAGAAATGCAATCGCACTCATGACTGGTGACTAATCTATCCACCTCTTTGTTAATATTTTTTCTGACCATGACAATTTTCCCAGGTGAGATGACATTTGCCCATTTAATCCTCTCCAACATGTACGTCCATATGAATCTTGTTTGGGGGAAGAGATTACCCACATCCACCCAATCCTTTTTTATTCCATCTACCAGGTCTAAGTTCATCCCATCTCATGCCAGACAGAGCCATCCATACCTCCTCCGCTGTGTCACTAAGCCCCAATTGTGTGCCCCAGTGGGATCGGTTCACCATCTTGGTAGCCCAGTACACCAAGCTATGTACAATTATCCAGATTAATTTCCGGGGTTTGGTGAAACTGGAATCTGAAACGAACAATGAAAGAAACAACAACAGTGAATAAGTGACCTTATCCGTCGAATGCGCAAACATAAAATTGAAAGGCCACGAAACACCAGCATCCAAAATTGTGGACAGTGGAATCTGACAAACCCATCGCAGTAGCAAAACTAGCAGCACCAATGCGAAATGATTGAGACCTTTATTTGTGAGGCGGGAGGTGGAGGTGGGTGATACATTCTTTAGGCACCACCCTGAACTGGTTGTGGGGTCCCGCCTGATGCAGGGTGATTGTCTGCCCTAGAACTTGTTAATCCATTTTTGAACTACATAGCAACGGCCGCAGCAAGGTGGGATGGATATGGGTGTCATGGACTGTAACAGCCTCACCTTGCTGGGACCTGCAAGATTCCGCAGTTAGCTTGCTAACGCGAAAAGCTGCAAAAAAGGCCACCTTAAATGCAACCTCAGATAAGAGTGCTTTGAAGTGATCATAGCAAACTTGTTGGAGGATCATGACTATGAGTCCATCGACTGTTGCCAAATCCTGTCACTTCTCCCTCCATTACATTGCTAAGATTCGCCCTTTTCTCTCTGTCTCTGCCAAAAACCTTGTTCATGCCCTGGTCATCTCTTGCCTTGATTACTGTAACCTCCTTCTCAATGGCCTCCTCCACTCTGACCTTTCTCCTCTTATCTCCATCCAAAACTCTGCTGCCAAGGTCATCCACCTCGCCCGTCGCTTCAACCACGTGCAGCCCCTCCTCTCCTCTCTTCACTGGCTCCCCCTTCCTGAACGAATTCTGAACAAGCTCNCTCCTAGTCTTCATCCATAAAGTTCTTCACAACCTTGCTCCCCTCTACCTCTCTGCACTAATTTCACTCTGTACTCCAGTCCGTGAACTCTTCTCCTCTTCTGTCCCCTCTCTCGTCTTCCCACACCTCCCCTGCTCTCCTAACAGCCTTCATTCCTTCTCCCTAGCTGCCCTCCATGCTTGAAACTCCCTCCCTGCCCACATCCACCTCGTCCCCTCCCTTCATACCTTCAAATCCCTCCTCAAGACCCACCTCTTCCGCTCTGCCCTCCCTAACTCCTTGCTCCCCTCTTCTAACTCCTACCAATACCTACCATCCAATACAATCTGTTACCCAAGGTCTGTGTACTCATATCCTCCCCACATAGACCAGCCAGCCATCATTCTCAATGTAACCAAGCCAAGCACGTGCACCTGAGACCTCGCATCCCCGTGAATGTTACACCCCTTTTCTCTCCCTCTGTTCCCCCTTCTTAGTCTCCCACTCCCCCCGTCTCTTAGATTGTAAGCCCTAGGGCAGGGACCATGTCTATTCCATTACTGTGTAAATCGCCAGGTACATTGCTTGCGCTATATAAATGCTTGCTAATAATAATAATAATTTGAACCAATATGGCCGGGATGATGGGTACTCTGGTGTCCCCTCTCCAGATTTTTTCCTTGGTTGCCTGGAGGAGGTGAGCACCAATGGGTGCTGAGATGGCTGCATAACCACCTGCTAATGGCAACGGTTCCTGCCTTTGGTGTGCGTTGCTTGAGATCCAATGTAACCTCATGTTGCCACAGCCGGTGTGTGCACACTGTGCTACTGACTCGAGCAGTGTCCCACGTAACTTTGTGGTGTAGCAGCCTGTATGTACACACTGTGCTGCTGTTGGATTCAGTATGCTGGTGAAACCTGCTGATTGGGCCAAGGGAACCATGCTCCATTCCACCCAAGTCTCAAAGGGGTAGTCATGGTGGGAGGGCAGCGGTACCCATTACTAGCACAGCAGTCTGTGTGGCCGTGCCCTCCCCCTTGCCATGGTGTGGCTCCTGTATACTGACCCTGTGGTGTCATCGGCTGTGCCTGTTTTTGCTGTGAAGTCGCTGGTCCCGGTGCAGGTGGCCACGCCGATGGCACTGCTGCCCTTGCTCTTGCTGTCAGTTGCATTAGCCTGAGTTGTCGGTTGGCAATATTCCACACTCTCTGTTCGATGGCTGCCATCCTTCTCATTACTGCATCCACTTGCTCCTGCCTCACCTACCAGGAGTCGCTTCTGGGCTGCTGTCTCTCCAGGCTCACCTCCCTAAGGTGAGAAAATGAATTATGGCGGCGCCTACCCCTCCCCATCTGGGGGTTGGTGTCCACAACTGCTTTATCCTGACCTCCCTTGGCCTCTTCTTCCTCTGGGAAGGTGGATGCACCTGGTACTACTGGGGGGTAAGGATCAGTGGTTTGGGGGGAGTTCAGCAAGGTGATGAAGACCACCTCACAGCTTCCCAGTCTATCCTGCAGTGATCCAAGCACATCATCGAAGGGGTCCCCTGCATCTGAGGAGGGGCCTGCCTGATCTTGCCCCCTCCCTTGTGGCCTGTTCCTTGGCTTCTTAGCAGGGCCTTTACCCTTGCCCTGCCCTGCTACCTTGGGCATCCTACTTGTTGGAGAGCCCCTTGCAGGGGGGGGGGGCTCATGCGTGCTAGCAGCAATCAAAAATAGGGGAGGGGACTATCTGGCCTGTAGTTTACAGACAGCCCAACAGCCCACAGTGCAGCTCCCAAGGCATGTAGCCTTTCTCTAATGGGTGTGGGATAAAGCCCCCAATCCCCTTAGGGTGCTGTCTAATTAGGTAGGCCTGTGGGCAAGGGGAAATGCTGTAGAACATGTTGTTATCATCTATGGAAAGAGTTATGTTACGCATGCATGTTGGGTAATGTTTTGTCATTCATCCTCTTTTCCAGGCTGGGCGCACTGGGGCAGGGAAGCCCCTTTAAACTTCCCTCAAGCACCTGGATGCACTGGGGTTCATCCCCGGCACCTCTTCCCTGCCCCAGTACATCCTGGCCTGGGGTTCCTCCATGGGTAGGGAAGCCTCTTTAAACTTCCCCCAG
>QEPC01010408.1:183758-203514 GCA_003113815.1 Sphenodon punctatus
AGAGCATTTGTCAGGGGGTATTTTCAGACATGATGAGGTCACGCTCAACCACAGTGGATTCCCACTGGGCATGAAAGGGCTTGTCACGTCTGAAGGGGGAACGGAAGTTCCCCCCCAAATGTTCACCCCCGTCAATCATGGTGGGGAATCACATTCACCACGCAATCGGCAGAACCGGCGGGGCCGGCCACGATCACGTCGTGAATGAGATTCCCCACTGTGATGAAGGGGCCTGTCCCATCTGGATGGCTACCATGAACCGGAGTCTGTGGCAGGATTCCAGGCCATGGTCAATTCGGGCAGGTGCTGCGGCCGCATTGGCCATGGTGCCCACACGTCTCCCCAGAGGGCGGGCGGCGAGGGAGCATGGAGGGGCCTGGGCCGTGCAGCCACATGTTGCACTGTGTGGCCCCGCTCCCTCCCTGATTCCCTGCCAGGATCAGCAGGCACATCTCTTGGACGTGCCGGTGTGATCCCACCGGGGAATCCCACTGTGATTCCGTGCCGGGGCGACTAGCACCCCGTCACATCTGAAATCACCCAAGGAAAGCTCTCTAAATCATAATAATTTAATCACAACCAGAATTTCAGAATGGCACCTTTAGCGAGCAACATTACTGGACAAACCCCAGATTTAGCTTAGAGGACCGCCATGGGGGAACTTCTTGGGGCACTCAAAATACCTGTAAGGAACTTGTTTTGGTGGATCTCCAAGTCAGTCATCTCCAAGAGACCCCAAATGGGAACCCCATAAAGGAGCTGTGGGAGTACCTTTGCTGTGTATACCTTCAAAGCAGGTTGTACCATTCTGCCCCCTCTGGAAAAACAGAAGCTCAAAATCCCTCTAGAGGAATCAAGAACTTAAAGACAAGCGACCTCCCTATGTTTCTGCCATGAGTCTATATGTGAAAAAAAAACCACACCCAGGTATTTATAACAGTTGGGAATAACTTAGAACAGGAAATTGGATATTAAGGCATCTTTTTATTTCCCTCCTTTCTTGTTCAATCCCCCTCGAAAAAATATTATTTCCCTATATTTATAATTTAGTTTACAATAATTCTACTCACTTTAGCTTAACATCATTACTTTCACCTAAAACTTTGAAACAAAAATACATTAATATAATTCTTAGCTTTTGCATTTACACATACTTATTTTATCTAAAATGTCTAAACAAGTAAACTCAAATTTGTATATGTACATTTTATTGACTTAAAGGTTCTGGAAGAGAAAAGTGAATACTTTATTGATCCCAGTTAACTCATTAACTGAAAGTTATTATGAGGAGTTAAAATAAATATAATTATTATAAACTAAAAATGGTAAGCATTGGAAAATATAGGAGTATTATTTGGGGAGGGGAGGTTGAACAAGAAAAGAGGGAAATAAGCAGACACCTTAATACTCTGTTTCCTTTTCTTTTAAAGTTTGTGTGAATATGAATATGCCTTAACTACTACTTTAAACCAAAGGGGTTTTAATTTTGTAATAACAAAATTTTGGTGTTTGGTGTTTTGGTGTGGTGGGTGGAGGTGGGTGTGTGTCCCTGTAAAGGGACACTACCCATCTCCACCTGCAGAGCCTCCTCTGGTTTTCCAGAGGGATTTGTGGGTGGAAGGGGGTGTTGCGCAGGAGCACACATGCACCCCCACCCATCCCACTCGGTGTTCACATGGACGAACACCGAGTGGACTCCCATCCCCCCACCCACTGCCAGCCATTTACATGGACACTCCCCCCCCACACACACACACACATACACCGCCCGAAAACTGAGCGGGCGTGGGGGGTAGCATCCATGTAAAAATGACCTGTGGGTGGGTGTGATATAGGATCATGGAGGAATCCAATATGGTTTCTATGCTTTCCCCTTCCACAAAACAGTCCCTTACTGAAAATTGAGTCATTTACTCTCTGTTGTTCCTTATGATGAAATCATTTATCACAAATCTGCTTTTATGCACAGAATGTGGGGGTGGATAAGGGGAGGAAATGATTCTCCCTCCACTCTTCAGAAGCCTCATCCAGTGTGAAAATCTCACTCCGGGAAAAGTTTGGCAATTTACAGTTGAGTTTACTTATTGTCAAGTACCTCAAAGCACCTGTAAGTGGGACTGCCACAGACAAGTTACCTATCAATAGTCAATGACAGCCAGGTATTTTGCTGAATCGAGTAAAAAGTCTGCACTAAAAAGCTGATATAGCCTTGTGTTAAGAATTATTATTCCATGCAGCTCAGTAGAGAATGAATAATACATTTTAAGTCAGCTTTAAACATTCTGGAACGGCTGCACCCCTCTTGACTTTGACTCCCTGTAGAGAGTAATCAATAAAGGCCCAGATGACTGTTGGCCTGCAGCTGTAGTTATATGTAATGCATTATTGTCTGTATCATGACCAGGGCCCCATTGCACTAAGTGATGCACAAAACATGCACGTAGGAAGTATGACCCACTGCCTCAAAGAGCTTACAGGAAACACAGACAAGCATGAGATCTAAGTTGCTTACTCCAATTTCTGTTTTCCTAGTCTAGAGACAATCTCCATCTCTTCCATTATCATAGTATCCAAGCGCTTCCCACTCTTTAATGGATTTATCCTTGCAACATCCCTGAGAGGGACAAAGAGATTTTATAGATAGGAAACTGAGGCCCATTTTGTAAATGGACAACTGAAGTCAAAAGATTAAGAAACTCACTGAAAGGATATCAGTAGCAGAGCAACTGGATCAGTAACTGAATCCAGGTCTTTTGAGCATCAGTGGACTAGAAAAAGGAAAAAAAAAAAACTAGCTTCTGTTTGCCCTGAAGTAAATCTAGAGAGACAAAGGCTGAATGGAATTAGTCTGGTTGCTCATGCATTGTTTAATGGCCTTTCATATGGCTGGGTTCAGGAGATGGATCTCCACAACAAAGGGGTAGAAGATGAGCCTTTGGTGACATGCCCTTTCATGCAACGGGGGGAGGGGGTGGCTTGGTACATATTCAAAGGTGTTACAACACAGACTGGGGGAAAGTTCCCTTCTTAAGAGACTCTTTCCTCAGCTGTTCCAATGCTCACTAACATCAGCACACTTCCATATAGCGACTGTGTAGCAGGGGGTCTTCCCAGGACCACACGGGAGCATTGGGGTCTGACTCAGGGAATTAGCTCACCCCACTGCCATGCCTATTCAGCCCTAGCCTCAGATGAATCCCCCTCTAAGGAAGGAGGTACCCTCCTGTAGGACCCAACACAGGCAAAGTCCAGAGTGTATCAGTCAACAATCCTGTATTAGTACAGTCCAGTGTACACAATCCCTGGGGTTGCCGGCTCAGTCACCTCCACCCTGCAGGCCCAGGTCAGTCTCTCCACAGTGCAGGAGCAACACAACATCAACCCCCAAAGTCTATCCAGCCAGGCCTCAAATCCCCAGGCTCTGTCCAAGCGTTCCCCAAGCACGAGGCTCCCTCCTGGGCACAGCCTCTGCCAGTACCTGGTTCTCTTAGAGTGGGACAGCTTTTTTAGGGAGATGTGGTCCCTTCAGCCCCCAGGCAGAGACTTCTCTCTGACTTGCTTCCTCTTTTGTAGCCAGAGTGGGCATGGCCCACAGCACGGCACTACTGCCCTTAAAGGGCCAGTGTACTGCCCACTTTGTCACAGGGTCTCTCAGCCTATTTCTTCCCAGGCTGATCTCCAGCTATGGGGATGGCTCTGCCATGCCCCTGGGTGGGCTCAGCCCTCTGGCTAACCCATGCAGTCCCCTTCTTAAAGGGGCAGCGGCCCCACAGGACTGCTCCCTGCTACGGACTGGGTATGGGGGAGATAAGAGTTAAACCTGAGGCAGCAACTGGTGTTCTGAATGCTATTTAATGCAAACCTAATGAGGGGTTATACAATGGTATAAAAAGGTAGAGCTAAAATAAATATTCAAAGTGAGTCCCAAATTTGATTAATATACTGCAACCAAATTATAATGCTATATTTAGGAGCCCTGCCTCACACTGTTATAACCAAATGTGTGTAATAAGAAGGGTGCTTTATACATGTAAATCTATTTGGGATGTAACACACTGGGTGTTAACAGACGTCTCTCCGAACATCTGTCCCACCTGGGGGAGGGGAGGGCTTCCCCTGGCAAGGTATGCTCCAACCACTGAAACAACTGTTTCTACAGTTGCTCTGCCATGATCCTGATGTCGCCTCACCCCCCCCTCCCTACCATGACAGACAGCCATGACTGCCTATCACAGGCAGCTATGGCTCACTGCCATGGGAACCCCAGAAGCCTGTAGTAGTCAGGCTCAGAACACACATTCCCACCCAGCTTACCTTCTCTACCCTAGCCAGGTGGGAGCCGGGAGTGGACTGGGACTACATTTCCCACCTGGCTGGGATAGGAACTGGGTCCACATCTGGCAGGCTGCAAACAGATGGTCAGCTGTGACACTAGCCCAGCCGGGCCAAACCAAGCCTTACTGGGCCAGCATCACATATGTTTACACCCATTGAGAACCATACGTCACACTGCATTATAACCAAATTTGTGATCTAACAAAATGTGTTTGGCTACCCAGAGTGATAGCTCAGAAATTGCAGCTGGTGCAGAATTCAGGGGCCCGTCTCCTGGTGGGTATGGATCGCCAGGAGCATATTACACCAGTACTCCATTCTCTGCACTGGCTGCCGGTAGTTTTCTGGGCCCGATTCAAGGTGTTGGTCCTAGAAAGCCCTAAATGACCTAGGCCCTACCTTTTGGGGGGACTGCCTCACCCCCCGGGTTCTGAATTGACCCCTGTGGTCATCCAGAGGTGCCTGGCTCGAGGTCCCCCAAGTCTGCCAGGGTGCCACACAGGAGAGGGCATTCTCAGTGGCCACGCCATAGCTGTGGAACTCCCTCCCGGTTGAGGCGTGGTTGACCCGGGACCTCCCTGCCTTTCAAAGAAGTTGTAAGACCTGGCTGTTCCACCAGGCATTTGGTGGGGAAGAAGGGTGATGGGGTGGGGTGAGTGGGTTAGGGTGGGTAGGGTTGGGTTATTTTATTATCCTCCTTTTTATGTCTTGTTTTTAGCTATTGTTTTTTTAGTGTTGATTATAAGCCGCCCCGAGTTGCCTGCGGCAAGAGGGGTAGGGTAGCAAGAATTTTAAATAAATAAATAAATAAATAACAAAGTTGCACAATATGGTCACATCTGTTTTGAAATGTGAATACAAGAGCAGCATCATTGACTTCCAGCTTTGTCTGAAGCTTCAAATCTTCATTTCAAGTTTCAGCTTTGGTATTTTGGTCACTTTGGCACTTCAGCATTTGGTGCTTTATCTACTTTGGTATTTTAGCATTTCATTATCTGGTAGGTTATGTCTTTGGTTGTACAATTTGACTTTTTTTAAAAAAAAGAAATTTGGAATATGAAAGTTATTAGTCCATCTCTATCATGTAATGCAGAAGGAGATCACAAAAGTACCAAATAATGAAGAACAAATTAAACAAAATGAAGAATATTGATTGAATACCAAACTATAGAAGATATGAAGAAGTGAATTTCACAACATTAATAAAAATGAATTTGGAGATTTATTTTTGGGATTGAATATACAAACTGCTTTCACAAATACAAAATAGCCTATTTGCCAGCTCTGGAAAAATCACTTGCAGTCCTAGGAGTCTTGCCTATGCCAGGACTCACCTTGCTGCTGCCACTAGGTGGAGTTGTAATGCAGAAAATTTTGCCAAAAGCCCTGCTGGATGCCAGTAGATGAGCAATTTCCATAGCTAAGGTGAAGAGAAAAGGCATTTAGCATCTGAGGTCCTGCATTTGCTCACTTTGGCTGTTCTGCAGGGACAATGCAAGAGGCTCAGATGGATTAGTCATACCAGAACTTGATAAGGGAAGAGCCATCTACATCTACATGAAACTATTACTGGGGGAGCAACATGAAAATGTACATGCTGCCAAGGCTCCTTCCTGACAATCCTGCTTTTAGCAGAGGGGGGGAGTGAAAAGTTAACCTCTCTCTCCCCCCGAGATTCCTGAAATTGCAAAGCCAGTCCCAGGCTGAGCAGTTCTGGCATGCCTGCCACATAACAGCTATGCATGTTAGTTCCAGCTGTATACACATCTGTGTGGAGTATGCAATCAAATATCTACTGGGCCATTTGCATGTACCAATGTGGTACTAGCACATGCTCATTAGGCAGAGAAAAGTGGTAATTACCACAAACAAAACCTTACCTTTCCTGGAGTGTGTAAATGCAACACAGAAACTACAGGTTTGTCCTGAGATACCCATAACTGTCTCTACTACTAAAACATCTGACCAGGCCCATAACTCGGATCAGCTTCTGGGCTAATAGACAGTGGCTATAAACATTTTTAGTAGGGGGAGTACTGGCTAATCTTTAGCAGCAGGGTGTGTTGAATGCACCCAGAAGAAAATAGTAGGAGTAATAAAACCAGTAACCCATTCCTTGCTCTATGTTCTCTACTCTGCACAAAGTTTTTTTCTGTATTAGAAGGAGATGGGGAAATAGCAAGCTCTTTTTCGGGTCCATAAGAAAGGTGGGAGAACTCAATCAATTTCCCAAAATGCATTTGGGCTCCTTTCAGAGCACAAATTTATGGACCATTTTACTTTTTAACAAAAAATTAGGGATGGGCAAACAGAACCGAGTTCGGAAATTTGGTTCGGTTTGGTTCGAAAATAGAGTTCGGTTCGGAAGTTCAGTTTGGTTGACCAAACTATTCGAGTTCGGTCCGAACTCTGAACTTCCGAACAGATTTCGGAATTTCAAACCCCATTGAACTAAATGGAATATTATGTTATAGGGATGGGCGAACAGAATCGAGTTCGGAAAGTCAGTTCGGTTCGGTTCGAAAATCGAGTTCTGTTTGGAAGTTCAGTTCGGTCGACCGAACTGGTCGAGTTCAGTCTGAACTCTGAACTTCCGAACCGCGTTCACCCATCCCTACAAAAAATGTCTGTCTATAGGAGAGGGAGAAGCTGTGTTGATAATGGGTATTTTTAGACGTGACGGGCCTCCCTTTTACTACGGCCCGGGATCCGTTTCGGATACCGGTCCTGAATCAGGCCAGCCGTCCTTTAGACGTGCTGGCCTGAATCCGCTCGGGGATCAGGGAGGGGGTGGGACTATGTGGCGAGACATGCGGCCGCACAGCCCTGCCCCCCACGCTCCCCTGGCTGCCCACCCTCTAGGAGGTGGGCAGGAGCAGCAGTCAATGCGGCCACTGCGCCCAATCCCAGATCATGGCTGGGACCACGATCCGGGATTGGTGGAAGGTAACAGACATTACTTTCCGCTGATCCCAGATCGTTGGTGCACTAACCACGATTCTGGAGGTGAGGCCGGCCTCACCTCCAGAATCTTGGTTAATCTGATTCCCGCCAGAGGTTCACTGGGGTGAACTTCTGGTGGGAATCCTTTAGACGTTACGGGCCTCTCCTCCACCACAGAGGATTGACTGTGGTAAGAGGGAGACCTGTAATGTCTGAAAATACACATTGTGGATTGTTGTCTGCTTTTCTAAAGAGAAGCCAGCCTGCATACTTCTGTACCTGAGCTGCAAAGACATGGGAGATGGAGGGGACATGCCCCCCTGATTAGGGGCACAGGGAACAGTCCCCTCTGAAATCTCAACCCCTTGACAGTGGCAAGGCTGCCCCCATGCAGGTTGCACAGGGTGGAAATTACAGTTAAAGTTTATGGTTATGAGTTTATATTTGTATGACTACACTAGAGTGTACCAATGTATGTAAAGACATCTAAATAAAAGAAAATTGTTTTTAAAAAAAAAAAAAGGAGGTGATTTTTCCTTGTACCACTCTGCCTCCCCACTAGCATTTGAATTTCCTGGAAGCTAGGCCAGGAGGTGGGCTCAGCACCATTTGGGGCATCGAGGTTAAAGAACTGCCCCCTTCACTTTGAACTGTTGTTCTGATGGGACTGAGTCTGGTTCCTCTTCAGTTTGTCATTTAGTGCCTGCATGGTGCAGAATGGTTTTGTGCCTGCTTCTCTGTGCAAAGCAGCCACAAGTCATTTTGTTTAATCATTTCTGAGTTTCCTTGCCAAGTGCCTCGCTTTTAATTTGCTGTGACCAACCTGAAACATCTGTCAATTTTTCCCCTCTATGAATTAATAACTCTGTAATTAAAATCCAGTTGAGAGCTCAGCTGAGACTTTTGGTTAATTAGGACAGGGATAGAGCCATGTGAGTGGCATGGCATCCCGTTAGCAGGAGGCAGGTTGAATGTGAATCGAGTTCTAAAGTTGATGGGAAGTCACCAGCCTATAATATAACCAGTCTACTAGCTCCCTGTTTAGTCATTTTGCCTAAATGTTTACTTTTGTGGGAAACCAAATGCTGTACTAGATTAATAAGGAACCATGAAGACATAGTAGCTGAGAGTAATTTTTTTTTCCACAGATAATTTTTTTTCCCCTCCTAAAATCATACAAAATACAATGAGAAATAATTTGAACAAGCCAAGCTTTTGCTGGGAGCGGTTCTGCAAGGTGACCTAAGTGTTACTGAGCAACATGACCTTCTTGCAAAGGCCACATTGACTGACAGTGTCTAAGGTATGTGAGGATTTCACTCTCGGTCAAGACTGCTTCCCATACTTAGAGCTGGAGAAAACACTACGGTAATTGAGTCCCTTGTTGGAATTGGAAATAAGATGTAAACTCCTGCAGTTCCTGACAGCTTTGGAGGATTCCTGAAACCAGACCCTTCACAAAGAAGCTAACAAAATCCTCACAAAGATGGCTGTAGCTGTATCAAGTGCCAGTACAATTGTCAACATCAACATCTATCTGAAGAGCCCTTCTCTGGCCAAGCATAACAGGAAACTGAAACATATCAATGTAATGTCTCTTTAAGACTCTTCACGGGCGGCAAAGAAATCTGTGCAACAGTGAGATACATGATGGGAAAGGTTTTCTTTTCATAATCAAATTTAATAGATCAAAAACCAGATTAACCTAGCCTAGTAACACAGAGTAACATGTGCCATATGGAAACCCAGCGTCTTGCTGTGTAGCAGGCAGCCCCCCTGGAAGTATTTTAAGGTGGGATTAGTCAAAGCCAATATAACACTAAAAAAGCTCCTGAATAAAACTGTGCTTTATGTTCCTGATTTTACGGCTAGCCAACTCACTAAGGAGTTACTTTTAATTACAATTTATTTATGACTTGCAACCTGCATGGATCATAGCTCAACTGACACATTTCAACTGATGATTTAAAAAGGTAATAGTTATTTGTCATTTTCCTCCACTATCCAGAGGGAAAGAGAACTACTGAGATTTTCAGGGAATTTCTAGTTCCTTGAGTATAAAATATGGCAAAAATTGGACTGAAGAGGGCTAAGGAGGTCAGCATAGAAGAGTGGCGTGCAGGAGCTCCAGACTACTCTCTTGACTGTGCCACTGACTTGCTACATAACCATGGGCATATCACATAGGAGAGACCTGGGTTTCAAACCCAACTCTGCCACTGAGCTGGTCCGTGACTGTAACGGAGTCACACTGTGTATTTTCAAATGTGATGGTGGCCCTCTTTGCCATGGCATTCCCCATTTTGGCACTGAGGCCACTGTCATGTGTGAAAGTGGCCACATCCAGAGTGCCCAATGTTGGCATGGGATAGATCCCAACCATAGTGGCAGCTAGCCTGGACTGTGACTCAGAGATATCCTTTACTTACTGCGGTCCGAAGGGGTGGGTGTCAGGTGCCATGGCAGCCTGTCAGCTGGGGGGTGGGGCGCGGGTCACTGTATGCAGCATGGGTCAGGCAGACGTACATCCATGCATCTCCCCGCCCCCGCCCCGGCCCAGCGGCTGGGCTGATTCCCGACCAGACTGATGTCTCCCACCACCACCCAGGTAAGTCCATAGCAGCGGTGGGAGCCGTCACGTTTGAAAGCACCCATTGAGTTCTTACAGGACCAGACCCAAGGGAAGGGTTAAGTGCCTGAGGGGAGCTGTTCCTTTGCAGCCTCAGAGCAGAGAGGCAAGTATCTGTCCTTTAGGGGAAATTCTGGGCAGGGCAGCCAGCTAGCTGAACCTCAGCCATAGGGTTACCATACCTGCCCTTTAAAAGAGGACACGTATGAAAAATAAGCTGAACCAATGCAGCCCTGCACCACATATTTTTATAATCACCCTCTTTTAAAGGGAAGGCATGGTAACCCTACTCAGCCATATAAGCCAGAGCAGAGGGCTCTAAGGAGACCAGGAAGAAGAGGTAAGAGGGAGTCAGAGGACTTTGCCTCAGGGACTGCAGATTGCCTAGAAGGCTGGCTTCCTGACCCCCTTCTTCTAGGCATGGCTGAAGCACAGTTATATTAGAACGTGCTTTTCAGCAGAGACTGACTAGCTGTATCACTGAATGCGACCAGGATTGGTTAAACAACACTGCCCTCTCTTGGGCGTAAACCAGCCGAGACAGACATAGCTGTATCATCAATGAATGTGACCAGGATTGGTTAAACAACACTGCCCTCTCTTGGGCATCAATCCACCGCACCAAATACCATCACTTTAGTTGAAGTATTTGTCCCCTTCCCAGGTAACAAATTAAATGTGCCATTCATTAATTAATGCTGTTTTTAAATATATATATATATTGGCAGACAGACACACAGGGACTACTCTAGTCTAGACAAGGTTGTGTCTCAAATCAGACAAACATTCAGTTAATTTGCCCCAAATGCCTCCCGATTAGGCATGCTGTTACCAAACCACAAGGAGCTAATGGAGATTATGCAGAAGGGATTTGATCCAGCCCTTTAGTTGTTTGTCAGAGTTCAACAACCAGCACAGACCATAGCCAGCATCTGTCTAATGAGCTACTGTGAGAATCCTGCTGATTGTGTCTGTCTTGTAGTAGATAACGAGGAAGAGAGAGACTGAAACAGACTTTTAATGAAGATGGTGCCAGGTAAAAGCAGCCCTTGTGGGACAGTTATTCCCCCAGCAAATCTCAGTTTCAAAATTTGGTCCCTCCCAATTTCAAGCTTAACCTTTTTGTAAACTATACCAAATAGAATCTGTAAGAATAATTATTTCCCCATAATTTTCAATCAAACAGCATGGGCAGAAGGTAATTGTTGTTTTGGCAAAAATACCCAACCTGTGATGTATAAGTGTACATTTGGAGACAGGCTTGAAGATTCAGGAAGATCAAGGCTCTTCTTGCTAGTTTATTTTAGAATGAGGGATATTACTTTGAACTTTTTAAAACCAGCTCCTCTTACTCAAGGATCTCGAAGCATTTTGCAAGCTATTGAATTAATGGCTTAGCTAACCTCAGAACATCCCTGCAGCAAAAGGGAAGTTAGAGTCATTTTTCAGATAGAAGAACTAAAGTGCAGGAGATAAGCCACTTACGTAGAATCAGACTGAGTCAGCAGCAAAGCCAGGAAGGGAACTCAGCAGGCCCATCTCCTACTTACCTGTTTAGTCACTTGACTGCAATGCAGACTTTTTTTAAAAATCCTTTGGATTAGAACAGTATCCACAACAGGAATGGCCAATCTGTTGATTTTGACCCACGTGTGGTTCTACCACCTAGAACAGGGCCCCCAAAATAGCTTGTGAGCTTCATGTTTCTCTAGCACTTAGAACATGGGTAGCCAATCCATAGCTCATGAGCCACGTGTGGCTGCAGAACTTAGAGCAGGGGTGCCCAACGCATAGCTGTGAGTCACGTGTGCCTCTAGCACCTAGAACGGGGTAGCCAACTGATAGCTCATGAGCCAGGCATGTTTCTAGCATCTAAGACAGGGTAGTCAAACTAGCCTGTGGTCCATGTGTTGCTCCAGGATTTAGAACATAGGTCGCTAGTCTGAAATTCATGGGCCACATATGGCTCACAAAGTAGTTGTCTGTGGCTCACAAAAGTCCATTGAAGATGCGTGCTAAATTTGTAGTTTGGCACCACCAATCATACACAGATCGTAAAATGTACATCGTGTCTGCTCACATGCCAGGGCATGTGGAATCAATCAGTACGGACCACTTGAGACAGCTTTGTAGAGGCCAGTGCCCTATACAGGAAGGGGAGATAAAGGTCTCTCCTTACATTCTGCATGCAAATATCAGTGTCATGTTATACAGAGGGCTACAGTCAGGGTTACCATCTCCCTCTGGGCTTTCATCCAAAGGTGGTGGGACCACATCAGTAGGGATGGGGCAAAGGAGCGGTCACAACTCTTTCTGATGTAACCCCAGCCTTTACGGAGCATAATGGCACACAACAGTCCATGGGGTCAGGGCCATATCAAAAAGGGGGCCAGAAAGTCCCTATGGCCTCCTCCCTTTCTGATGAGGCTGCCCACTGGAAGCCCCAATTTCTCCAGTTTATCAGGGTGTCCCTGGCTGGTCTTTAGAAATCAGGGCTTCCCTCAGAGCCTGGAGACTCTGAGTCTAAACCCAGAGTCTAACAGAGAGAGGTGACAACCCTGGCTAGAGCAAGGATAGCAATACCAGACCCCTCATATGCAGAACACCTGCCCTGCATTTACAGGACAGCCTGCAAGCAATACAATTGTCCTGCTGTTCCAGTCTGAATGGAAACTGCCCTGAAAGTGACACAAGTCCTGGTCACTACCATTAGGCTTGTGCAAACAGGGTGGTCTCAGAGAGTGTTTTTAGACAAGCACCTCCCCACCCATTACCCACTCATTATTCAAGTTGCAGGGCCATAGTTGCACCCTATGCAGCCCTGCAACATGCATTATGGGTGGGTAATGGGTGGGGAGGTGCTTGTCTAAATACACCCAGAATTAAAGTTGATGACTGCCCAGCTAGCTGGTTGAAGCGTGTTATATCTCCCACCGTTTTCCTCATGCATAGAGTGTACTCTCTCCCATTCCCAAGAGCTTTACATGGCCTGCCCGCCAGCCACATGGAATAGTAAGAGGGGCCATCCAGCATAGCAGCAACCACCCAATCCTGTTGGGCCTTATGTGGTGTTTGAGAACCATCAGCAGTCAATGAAGATGAGCTGTGTCTGAGGTGTAAGCCTCACACTAGCCCTTCTTAAATGGACCATGGTGGCTGGGGGGATGGGTGTGCCGCCACAGTGGGTGGAGGTGGGTGTGGGGCCATTCCCACGGGCACACACCCATCTCTACCCACAGAGCATTGGGCATTGGAGTCCATTGCTCCATGGGTGGGTGATGGGTGGAGATGGGTGTAGCGCGGGAGCACACACACATTCCCACCTATCCCCTCATGGTGTTAACAGGAGAGCCCTCCCACTCGTGACTATTGGGGGGGTGGGTACCCCAATATCCACCGTTCCTTAAACTTCAGGGGGAATTAGCTTAAATGACTTAAACCGGGGTCTCCACGTGTTCAAAAGGATCAGGCTGAGGACAGTACGTGCTACAGGCAGTTTATGTACCCTCCCCAAATAGAAAGAGAGAGAGAGAGACAGGTGTCCAAAAACAACAAGTTTATTGATATATAAAACAGAGAAACACAGCCCCAGTCTGGCTGGCAGGATTTAAAAGGGGGAAAACACAAGCGACTTGCGGGGAGTATGGTAGGAGGAGATGGGGGGGTGTCCAGTGTTGGCTTAGCGATGGGGAGTGAGAGAACGTGAATGAGGGGGAGAGAGAGAGAGGGCTTCCCCAGTTGGCTGGGAAAGTCTAGACCTGTGGGTACCTTTCCTTGCCTGTTGAGATGGGACAGGCGGCCCACGGATCCAGCGGAGTTTGGGGGATGGAAGAAGAAAGAAGGGGCAGACCAGAGTCTGGGAGATCTCTTAAGTCAGACATGCACAGAGTGACTTGCATGTATCGGGTCCCAAGATTTCTCAGAGGTTGATGGGAAAACCAGGGGCAGTTATACGGTACTGAACAAAGGATTTGGGGAGGCTACGATGGGTCGTTTGGGGTACACAATGAGCTAACGAGGGGAGAAACCCAACTTTCACTTCCATCACAAAAAGGGCCATACAAGATGCATAAGATATCTTTGACACAGGGGGAAAGAGTAAACAACAGTGGCTGGAGAGTAGTTAAGGAGGGGAGGAGAGGACTAACGATTGACTTCCTGGGACACAAAGGGAACCTCTGGATTTCTTTATTCCTGATTTTGGGGGGGCGGGGGTTGCTGCTCCAAGTTCCTGTCATCGGTGCTCTACTGAATAGGAAGAATGCCTCTTAATGACCCCATACTTTACTCTAGGCGTTTTCCTTTTTCCTCTCTTCCCCCAGGTTCAGGCTGGTATTTCACATGAGCGACCTACTTTCTGCTGGGTTCCATGGTGGCTGGGCCCGATCCTTACTCTGTCTTACAAGCCCCCCTCTTGCTCATAATGGGGGGCTATGCTCTCAAGCCCTTTTCCCCACATTTTCCGGCCTTTGGCCACATCTGGGGGCTGTCCTTTCAAGCCCTCCGGGTCCAAGTTTGTTGGCCCTTGGTCATACTGCAGGGGGGGGGGGTTGTACCCATTTTAGGGAAAACTGAGGCCATCGTCAACAGCAGCATTCCCATGGGTGCCCCCACTCATCTCCATGCAGCGAAACTGCATGGAGATGGGTGGGGGTGTCTCGTGGGAAAAGGGCCACTGTGAGGGGTGTTTAGAGCATGTGAGGATGGGTGTGGAGTGCGACTGCAACTGCATGTGCTATTTGTGAGCAACTGTGTGGCGTGTGCACTGCGCTTTGTGTATCTTGGGTGTGGCATCTGATCAGGCTGACCACCCATCCTTCATTTTGTGTTCTATGCTCCACAAAAACACCTCAGGAAAGTTGGTCTCCCTGAGTTGACATAACAGCTGAACCTTGTAATTCAGGGAGGAATGATGTATTTGTGTGTCTGTAGCCGGGGTCACATCTCAGGCCCTACAACAGTAGGGAATTAGCTGACATGCCCTGGTACATTCAATAGCCCCAACAGAGTCTGTATACCAACTTTAGCCCAAGGCCGGGTTGCTTATATACAAGCCATCAGTCTGATCCTGGGGTAAGTCTGATCCTGCTGGAGCCACCCTCCAAGGCTTTTCCACCTTTGTCAGTATTAAGTCCTCATTTGCATAACAGCAACCACCTTCGGTGTATATACAAAACACTCCAACATGTGAGTCTCCTGAGGTGACTAGCTCCCCTGGGGGTAGTCCTCTTCACTGGACCAGGAAATAGACATGTAGGCCTAGGCAGAAGCATGGGTAGTCCAGCTGCAGCTTACATCTAGCAGTCAGTTCTAACTCCTGCTTCTCTGGAGAGCCCTCCTCCAGAGCTCTTCACGCTCCAGTCTCCCTTTCAGACTGAGGGCTTCTGTTTAAATCCCCACATGTTTGTTGGGTTTTTGCACCTGATCGGTGTTTAGCGTTGTCCTTCATTACCACTAGTGCCTGAACTCCTTTGGTGCCAGGCGTGATCCACATCTATTATATGTACCTGTTCTTTTCTGGCTGCTGCTACTCCATCCTGGTTACAGTGTCCCTTGCCACAGTTGTAAAATCCTTCCTAGTGGTATTATAAGAAATGTAAAATTATATCTATGTATTGAGTTAACAATAGATTACATTTACTTGCCTTGCCTTGCGTTGCTGCCAACTTCATCTTCCAGAAGGTGGAAGAAGGAAGGAGGGGGTCGGCTATCTTGGACTTGATCCTTACCAACAGGGAAAAACTGGTTGATGAGGTGAAAGTACGGGGAACCTTGAGGGGAAGTGATCACGTCATCTTGGAATTCATGATATCTAGGAAAGGGAAAGCTGAGAAAAATGGGAGACATCTAAAGAAACCAGTGTGTCTGCACAAGGAGATTTCTGATGAGCTGAGAATTAAAAAGGACATGTATAAGAAATGGAAGGAGAGACAAATCACCGAGGATGAATACAGACGAGTAGCCCAAACCCGTATGGACAGTGTCAGGAAGACTAAAGCTCAGAATGAGCTGAGGCTTTGTGAGAGATGCTAAGAACAACAAAAGGGGGGGTTCAACTATGTACAAAGCAAGAGAAAGAACAAGGAAGCGGTAGGTCTGGTGCTTGGTGAAGATGGTGAAATGTTAACAGGTGACAGAGAGAAGGCGGAATTGTTCAACTCCTATTTTTCCTCTGTCTTCTCCTACAAGGGAAACGATGTCCAACCTGGCAATGAAAGGATATTTTTAGATACAGCATGAACAGCTATCCTGCGAAGTATGTCAGATTGTATTCAAGATGAAATATGTTAGGTTGTATCAAATATGTATATATTCGCAATATAAGGTTGATCCAGCAAGCCAGGAATTTCAGAGGCAATCTAGCCAAGTGATCAGAACTCTTTCACACTTTGACCCTGTGAACTATTGCTAGTGGCAGAGAACCTGGTTTCCATCACTTTGTGAGCTGCATCTCAAAAGAACTTGATTTACATCATCCGGCGACCGGGGTGCCTTGTTTGGTTAATCTCATCCAGTGAAAGAACTGACACTACCAAGCACAAAGACACTTAATAACACTTGATAAGACTGATGTTTGCATAGGAGTTGCTCAACCTAAAACACCATATGGTCAGCTGGAATAACAAAAGAAGCATCCCTGCGAGATATCTGCTTCATGCCTGGAGAGGAAGGAGAAGATGTTCATCACAGGGAGGTGCCAACTGATAACACCAGCCATCATCCTTCAGCATCAGCATGACAAAGGTGATTGATACCAGGAAAACAGCAAGAGTAGCACTAATGATGAAGGGAAGGAATTGCTGCTTAGGAAAGGTAAAGAGATGGTAAGAGAATATCTAGCTACTTTTAACAAGTTCAAGTCTTCAGGGACAGATGAATTACATCAGGATACCAAAGGAACTTGCTGATGTAATCTTGGAACCTCTGTCTATAATCTTTGAGAATTCTTGGAGAACAGGTGAGGTGCCGGAAGACCAGAGACGGGCAAACATTGTCCCTATCTTCAAAAAGAGGGGAAAGGCGGATCCGGGAAACTACAAACCGATCAACCTGACATCAATACCTGGAAAGATTCTAGAACAAATTATAAAGCAGTCAATCTGTAAGCCTTTAGAAAACAATGCTGTGATTACTAGAAGCCAGCATGGGTTTGTCAAGAATAAGTCATGCCAGATTAATCTTATTTCTTTTTTTGATTGACTTACTAGTTTAGAAAATCATGAGAATACCGTGGATGTAGTATACCTTGATTTCAACAAAGCATTTGACAAAGTCCCTCATGAGATCTTTCTTGACAAGCAAGGACTAGATGATCCTACCTTTAGGTGGATTTACAGCTGGTTGAAGAACCATACGGAAAGAGTGCTCATAAATGGCTCCCCATCAGTTTGGAGTGAGTTATTGAGTGGGCTGCCTCAGGGCTCAGTCCTGGGCCCTGTACTGTTCAACATCTTTATTAATGGCTCAGATGAATGAGTATAGGGGATGCTTATCAAATTTGTAGATGACACAAAAATAGAAGACAGAAACAAGATTCAAATTGATCTTGAATGGATGGAAAGCTGGGCCAAAACTAACAAATGAAATTCAACAGAGATAAATGTAAAGTTCTGTGTTTAGGAAAGAAAAATCAAATGCACAAGTATAGGATCGGTGATACCTGGCTTGGTAGCAGTACATGTGAAAAGGATCTTGGGGTTGTAGTTGATCACCAAGGTTCCTAGTTTTCCATGACAAAAAAATGGAAATTCTCTGATTAAAAAAAACCTGTAGCAGGGAGCCATCCTGAGTGGCTGCTGCCCCTTTAAGAAGGGGGCTGCATGGGACAGCTGGAGAGCTGAGCACACATAGGGGTGGGGCAGAGCCAGCCCCATAGCTTGGGACCAGCCTGAGCTGGAAACAGGCTGAGTGCTCCCAGAGATAGAGTGGGCAGGACACTGGCCCTTTAAGGCTGAAGATAGAAAGTCTGGCCACACCCACTCTACTGGGATATAAGGAGTGGCAAGGCAGAGAGGCAGAAGTCTCTGCCTGGAAGTCAAAGGAGCAACATCTCTTCCAAGCAAAAGCTTAGCTCCCACTCTGTGCTCCCCAGGGTGCTGAAGGCTAGAGAACCAGATTGGACCCAGGCAGTGGGAGAGGTTGTGCCCAGGAGGGAGCCTCCTGCCTGAGGAAGGCTTGGCCAGAGCCTGGGGTTGGGGCCTGGATGGATGGACTTTGGGGGTTGTTCTAGGTTGCTCCTGTGCCTGAGTGAGATTGTGTTGGGCCTGCAGGGTGGAGGCGTACGAGCCGGCACCCCAGGGATTGTGGACTGTACTGTGTCTAATAAAGAAAAGACTGTGGATTGATACCCTCTGGACTAGTAGTGTTGGGTCCTACAGGAGGGTACCCCCTTCTTCAGAGGGTGATTCAGCCAAGGCCAGGGCTGAATAGGCATGGCAAAGGGGTAGTGCTAATTCCCCAGAGACACCCCAGCACCTCCCATGTGGCTCTGGGAAGACTCCCTGCTACAAACCAAAATCCCTGTTTTTCTGCAATTAAATGTAAATGCTAGTTGATTTTCCGTTATCCCAATATATATAGGTATGAGTTAGAACACCACATTTTATTGGAATATTTTCATTTTTATGCAGTTTTGCAGCCACCTGTCCCACCAACAGCCCCCCCCCCAAAAAAGAATTAAAGGTTTGTGGCACTCCAACTGCAGAGCACCTTCCTGCCCCCCAGAGCACATGCCTTTAGGCTTCTTCCCCTCTGCTGCCCTGCACTCGCTGCCTCCTCCTCCCAGACTGGTCTCACACTGCTCTGCCAAACAGAAAGGGGGACCATATAGAGGCTGGTACCTGGGGATGCTTCTATGGGCCCAATTAGGCCCACCTCCTATTCCCTCTTCCCAAGGTCCAGAAGACATGACTACCCCAATTCATAGTGCTCCCCCCCTCCAGGGTCTGTAGCACCCCTCTAAATGCAGAGCCATTCAGTTCAGTCGTTCAGTTCACCCATTCAGTTCAGTCGTTCGGTTCGGTCACCACATTTGGGTTCGGCCGTTTGGTTCGGTTCGGTTTGGTTCAGTTTGGGCGTTCAGAAAAAGGCTCTCTGTGCGAGGAAGGATGACCCCCAGACTCATGACAGTGGGTCCTGGGGCTAGAGCGGCAGCTTCTAGATATTGGCCAACTACAGCCCTCCCTGTCAGTAACGTAGGCCGCAGAACCCTGATGGCGGGTCCTGGGGCTGGAGTGGCTGTTTCTTGATGCGGTGGAATGACATCGCCTCTGTGCGAGGAATGATGGCCCCAGACCCATGATGGTGGGTCCTGGGGCTAGAGTGGCAGCTTCTAGATACATACTGGCCACAGCCCTCGCTGCCTGTAACGTCGGCCCCAGAACCCTGATGGTGGGTCCGGGGGCTGGAGTGGCTGTTTCTTTTAGTTACTAAATCTAACTGCTATTAACTATTCTAAAACCTATTGAACTAAATGGAATATCTTAATAATTAACTACAAAGGCCTTGTCCTACAAACACACTGTATCTCTATCTATCTCTATAACTAAGCTAACTACTATGTATATCTATCTAGTAACTATCTATCTAATAACTATCTATCTGTATATACAATATTACACAGGGGGAAACACAAAGAACACAGGGAGGGGTACAAAACTGAAATGAAAATCAATCTAATAATAATCCTACTCTAAATCAATCCAAAACTTAAAACAGGGGAAGGGAATCAGGGATGGAATAAGAGGGAGAGGGAAAGGATTCAATGGAGGGGGGAGGGAGGGAGGAAGATTGAACACAGGGAACACAGGGAGGGGTAAAAACAAAAAATAACACCTAAATCTATCTAAT